>JARHVA010001859.1:1650000-1677500 GCA_037957365.1 Torreya grandis
ATTTAAACTTCATGAAAACAACTTCATTTGAAGCCAATCACTAAAACCATAGTCTAAACATGTTGCATGTAAATATTAGAGATGGTGCTTTGGGTCACCCTTGCCATCATATAATGTAAGTTTAGGTGCCACAAATTTGGATGGCAAGGGAGTTGTCACTATGTGATGTGCCAAAGGTATATATAAGAGAATATTTGAATCCAAGGCATGTGATATCCTATTGGATCCCTTCTCAAGATGTAACACTTTATCCTATAGAGTATGAATATTGTGCATAAGGTATTGTACATATGGAGTGGAGTAACTAGCCACAAGAGGTGTAGATATCACTAAAGGTTATTGAATTACAATTTTAGGTTATGCCAGCTAAGTTGGTTCCACTATACGTGTAACCAATTTATTAATTAGGGGAGTTGAAGATTAACCATTATTTGTTTTGTTCTTGATTTTTAATATGGCTTATAAGATTTGTGCATGATTATGGGTTTGTTCCTAAATTATATCTCTAAAGCCCTATAATATCTCATAATTATTAAGTGGAGGGAAAGTGTCCTAATTTTAAATGTGTATATGATATTTCTCTTGATTTTGTTCTTCATTTTAAGATGCATTATCATTGAAATACACATAATCAGGGTGTGAAGGATGCATATATGGAGTATGATAGGTCCCTTATCCATGTTATAGGCTTAGATAGTAGGAATTTTAATGTGCTCTATAGGATTACCACCTAATCTATCACTTCTTAATGGAAAAGATATAGCTTTTTAGATGGCATCTAATAAACAAATTGGAATAGAGATGATAAAATAAAATATATGAAATCTAAAAAATTTAAAATAGCTAATGAAAATAGGAAAAAGGATACATACCCTTTGAGCATCTAGGTTTAGGATTTTTTAAATTAGGGTTGCTTTGTAAACATTTAAATGATACTAAATAAATGAAACCCTAATATGAAATTGATTTAATGAGCTAGGTTATGTAAAAAATCATAAAAATAGAAGTTGGTAACCTTAATTTACTGCACAAAATTTTGAATAAGGAAAACTAGGGTTTTAAGCAATATTCAAGGTAAGTCATGTTCACCAATTTTTTTAACCTTTTACAGTTTAGCTATGTAAATCATATGTTTGATTAAAGGGTTGAGTACTCTAAATTAATGAAATGGTATGCAATAAATAACAACTAATTTGTTATAGAATTTGACATGATTTGAATTTCTAAAAATAGTAATAAATATGTACAAATAAATAATTATTTGGAAAACACCTGACGATATGTAAAATTTTTTGAGTGCTAAAAACTAGGAAATGAATAGGTCTAAATATCATCAATAAGATCCCTATGGCATATCCTCTCTTAAATAGTAGGAAAACACTTAGAAAGTAACACCATGTGACTCTAGTGTCTTGAAAATGGTGCTAGTGTCCTTTGTGTAGGTCTATTCCTAGATTTTGGAAGCACTTGTGCCTTTATTTCTAGGTTTTGTTCTTACAAACATAGAGTTTATAACTCTATATTATGCTTATTACAATTTATTTAGGATGAAAACACTAATCCTCCTTGAAATTAAGGTATGAGCTAAAAATTTGTGCTCATTAGTAGGATATCCTAGACATCCTCAACATCTCACTATGAAGAGAGCTTCTTACATACCAATACTTTGAGGAGGGATCAAACCCAATGTATTTCTCCCTACCTATGTGTTGGTGCAAGTGTAAGTTATGATAGAATGATAGTTTTCTTGAATGACTTGAGTGTGCTTGAGATTGGAAATCTATAACATTTGGGTGTTGGGCAATTATAAATGGTATTAGGTAGAATTAAGACATAATAGGGATTAATAACCTTGATTTTTCTCAACTTATTTTGTGTTTGAAAGGGTCTTTTGCATTTATTTTACATATAGTGGATAAAGGTCAAAAATTCATGTATTTATAGTGTTTTGTATCTTATGGGGATGATAAAATATTCTTAGGACAAACTTAAGAGGGTTTAGATTTTGAAATTATATATATTCGAGAGAGTTAGGTAAGGGACACTAGCATTATTCTATGGAAAATTTCACCATGTGGCTCTAGTTTCCTTATTATGTTTCTAATTTCTAGTTGGTAGGCTATTGTGCACAAAGCACTAGGATCTAGGAACCAAGGTCTAAGACTGTGTTTAGTTGACTAGGGATATCTGTGGTCTACACAAAGGATATAAAATTATGATAAAAGGTTGTAGGATAGGTCTAGGGATAAGCTAGGAATAGGTTGTCTCAATCATTATTCTTAGCACTCAAATACCACTTTTAGGTGTTTTAACCTTTTAGGGTTTAGCTATGTAAATCCTATGTTTGATTAAAGGGTTGAGAAGTCTAAATCAGTGAAATAATATGCAATAAATAAACACTAATTTGTTACATAATTTGACTTGCTTTGACTTTATAAAAATAGTAATACGTATGAATAAATAAAGACTTATCTATAAAACACCTAATGTGGAAGATCTTAGTGCTAAAAATTGAGATATGAATAGGCCTTTATTGTCAACAAGATCCCTATTTCAGATCATATCATAGATAGTATCACCAAACATGAATAGTAGTACCATGTGTCTCAAATGTATTGAAAATTATGCTAGTGTCCTGTGTGTAAGATTGTTCCTAAATTTATGGGTACACATATGCTTATGTTTTTGGGTTTAGTTTCTATGTGCATAAAGTCTAGAACTCTGTATTGTGCCTATAATAACTAATTTATGATGCAAACACTAATCCTCCTTGTAAGTAAATCATGATATAAAAATGTGTGTTCATTAGCAAGTTAGGCTATACATCCTCAAGACCTTGATGTCAAGAGATTTTCCTACATACCAACACTCTAAGGAGGGACCAAGTCTGATGTAGTTCTCCCCACCTAAGTATCAGTGAAAGTACAAGTGATGCTATAATGATAATGGTCTTGAATCCCTTGAGTGTTTTTGAGATTAGAAATCTAGAAAATATGATCCTAGGGAGCTATAGATGATAGTATGTATAATTAGGGAAAAATAGGGATTAATAACCTTGATTTTTTCCAATTTATTTCATGTTTGAATAGGTATTTTTGCATTTATTTTACATCTATTGGATATAGGTCTAAAATTCATGTATTCATAGTGTTATGTAGATTGTACAGATAATAAAATATGTTTAGGTTGACTTTAGGAGGGTTTAAATTTTAATAATATATCTATTCAAGAGATTTAAGACAAAGGAAACTAGCATCATGTTGGGAACACTAGAACTATGTGGTTCTAGTGTCCTTAATGTGGCAATAATGTCCAATTGGTAGGCTACTGGGAAGGAAGGGTTAGGATCAAGGAATGAAGGTCTAAGATTGTAGTTTAGCTAACTAGGGATACCTATGTTCCACACAATGGTTGAAAAAGTGTTACAAAAGGATCTAGGATATGTCTAGGGTTAAGCTAAGAATAGGTTGTCTCAAGAATCACTCTTAGAACTCAAATACCACTTTTAGGTTATTACACATTCTTATATTTTTCAAAAAGGATATGTTCCCATTTTAGACAAGAAAATAAAATTATAAGCATTAAACACTAAGTGCTCATATTATGCCATATTTTACACATGTCTAGTATACTAAAACCATTATCAATTAAGAACCCAAAAAATTTAATTTATGTAGAATGGGCACATACATATTATATATAAGTGAAGATTATTAAAATTATTAGTTGATAACATTATTATCTAATGTGTACAATGGGTGTGTTCTACAAAAATTAAGACTATTAGATTCCTACTTGATGATGACATTCTTATATTTTAAAAAATGGTCATGTGCACATTCTACACAAGTCAATAAAATTATGAGCTTTAAGCAAGTTGTGATCAATTATTCCCATTTATACATAATTATAGCATACTAAAAACATTATCAATTAATACTCCAAAATTTATATTTTGTGTATAATGGGCACATGTAAATTCTACATAAGCAAATATTATTAAGATATAAACATGTAAAATGCCTATAGTAAAATTACACATAGAGCTTCAACAAAAATATAGAGATTTTGCATACATGGACTTACCAATGTTCCATTGAATAGAGAAGGAGTCTACAAATTAATTAAATTTCACCTACACATTATAATTAATACATTCATTAATTAAAAGTGATCACATTATTGATTCCTTAGCATTATTATTAATTCACAAATATGAAAATAATGGGAAATCATGAAATTAAAACACAACTTAAAAGAAAGCATAAATTTCATTGCTTAAAAAGAATTTGTTTAAAAAAATTCCCACACATCTATGAGAATGTAGACTACTTATAGAAGATGGGATTAATCTCCTGGTAGTATGATATTCCCATCCTTAGCCATGACAACCTAAATAATTTTTTCAAACAAATTTCTCAAAATATTCTCATTATCTCCCAAAAATATCTTATTGGGCCCACCAATAAAAAACATTAATGGGATAGGGGTGGACCACCTCCTAATTTCCTATGGTGTGCTTCCTTATCTAATAATGTGAATTCCACTAAGTCAAACTCTTTATCCATCTTGCCAAGGTTCATAGGTGGTTCATGAAATATTACCTTATCCTAGGCCAACAACTACTCATGGAGTTGGATTTCACCCTCTAAGGAAACCTTTAGCTCAAACTCTTGGCTGATGTTAGCTGTTAACTTGATTTCCATCTCCACAAATTCCTTAGCCCCAGCCCTATTGGATTTTTTCACCTTTATTTGCATGACTTAGTTGAACTAGGTGAGGTGCACTTAAAATTCCTATTCGTCTATCAAGGTTCCATCCAGTAGAAAAAAACAATGATGTTAACCTCCTTAAAATAGGTTAACATATACTCCCTACTCTTCTCAACATGATTGATAACTATTTATATCATGTCCAACCACTCTATAGTTGAGTTCCTTATACCCCCTACATAAATTTTATAGAGGTTTAGGTCTTCTAGATACATAAGCTTAAGCTCTGAGAACATGAACTTATTAAGGATCATGGTGAGTTTATTTCACTTATTAGCCATATAGGTGACTCTCTCCAAATATGTTTGAGTATGCTAGAGGTGACTTTTGCTCATGTATAGGGCTCTAGTCACCTTTATAAGAGTTATGAATAGTTGTGTAAGGGCTTCCACAACTTGATCAATTAGCCTCATCAGGAAAGTGTTCCTCTCTTATGACCCAAGTAATCAAAATTACTCTTTTATATCTTCCATGGGATTCTCCATGAGGTCATTTGTGTCTTATAGAACTAAAACTTGGTTATCTTCTACTTTATCTTCTCCACTTGTTTTACCCACTTTGGTAAGGGAGAATATATATATATTGAAATCCTCCATACCACATGGTTCCCCTTCAGAGTGAAAATTTAAATCAACACCCTATTCATACTCCTAAATGCCCTGTCAAACTATCATTGTATGTTTAGGTCCCCATGATATACCATATCTGGTCTTTGAGAACTTAAAGGATAAATGGGCCCAACCTAAATTAGTTTATTTAATGTTCCAAAGTGGAGGAAGGTGGAATAAGAGAGGTAAAAGAAATAGAAGTGGAAAGTGGAACCCTATGGGAGGAGGAAGAGATGAAGTGGAGGGAAATAAGGAATAAAGGAGTGGAAGAGACATGAGAGTGAAAGTTGGAAGAAAAAATGGGGACCTCCACCAAAAAAATTAATTATGCCATTGGTCTTAGGTCTTGTTAATGTGGACTAATGGCACTTGGGAGTAATGAGTTCAATAAGAGAATGAACCCACTGATTAAAGTTTAATTTTTAGTCCCCTATGGTGATAAAAAAAAGAGGTATGGGGAGAATCTATGGGAGCAACTTGAATTTTAAAAAAGGGGTGTGAAGGAGTCACATTTTTATTTTTATTGAGCCTTTTTCCAAACTAGTTGGAACCATAGTTGGATTTGAAGTAGTTGAGGTTGTAGTTAGAGCTTATATTGAGGGAAAAACAAATGTTGCATTATTATTAATTTTAGGCATTATGCTTACGCCCACCTATGTCACAATGATTGAAGGATTCATTATGGAAACTATGGTTGATGTGGCCTATAAGGATATAAGAGTGATTGCAAGGGCTGTGAATTTGGGCATCACTTAGATTATGCATATGGGTGCACTTTTCACTACAGTGGCCTTTGGGATACTTAAGGTTAGGACATTGGGAAGAATACACACTATATAAGTAGATAATAAATTCTTTTTCAAGATAGACACAATGTATGCTAACATTATGAATCTAGGAGACAATAGGATCTAAGTCCTCCTCAAAGTTTCATAGTTGGCCTAAACTAAGGTTGAAAATGGATGGGATGATTTCCATGAAACCGAAGCTCTTAGAGACTAAAATGGGGGCATGGGGATTCTTTTATGAAAAATGGGATGAGCTAAGGACGATATGAAGCTAGGGGTACTAAGTAAACAAGCAAGTGGGAACAGTAAGGACTAGGGAAAGCCTCATTGGAATAGACTAGGTATAAATACGAAAGCTTGGGGATGGTAACATATGTTACTAAGGAATGGTAAAAGTGTGGGAATGAATATCTAGTGGAACATATTATTGATCCGACTCTGGGATTTGTTTAGGTCTATTATTGAAGTGAAAATACATCCCTTATGTTACTTGTAACTGGGTGACTTGTGGGGATAGAAGTGGTAGAGTTGAAATCAATGTTGAGGGTTAAGGGAGTGAATCCCAAGGAGGTTAAGTCTATGGGATCCCTTGTATGATTATTCTTGAAATTTGAGGTGTGGTTTCCTAAACATCCTCTCCTAGATAAATTTATATATCTCATAAGGATGGATACATTGATAGTGACTAAACTAGGGGAGATTATGGAGGTGGCATAGGCTAGCCTTTAGTGACTAGTCTAGGTTTAGCCTTCTTCCCATTATTCTTCTTCTCTTGAACCCATGTAATCACTTTAATGTGATTGGCTAGATTTAGATGAAACCCATCATCCTCATGAGGCTCATGGTGATATGTGATATTGAGTTGAGTCATGTGGGTTACCACATGGGCATGGATAACCCTAGAAGGATCCCATTTTCTATGTTCTACCCTTCGAAAGGAATATGAAATTCTATTTATATAAATATTCATAGTGAAGGTAGGTTTATGTATTTATGATGGTATATGAAAACTTGGAAGTTCAAACATGCCTTCTATCAATGATCAATAAAGTGGTCCATTATGGCCTCAACTAATTGATAATTAATTTTTTGATCTGTGAGGTGATTTAGGACTTGATATGGAAATAAGTTATGGGATTTTTAGATGTCTTCCACCTGTATCATGGTGTGATCCCTATAATACCAATAGGATCATATGGGTAGTAGTGTATTCCTTGTCTCATCCAAAATTCATGACATGGACCTTTCATTAATGGGCATGTAGACCATAGGGTAGAAAGACTCACAAATGTCCTAAATTTGGCTCTTATACTAGTGTGTATATAATTTATATACGACTGCATGGACTATTGAACTATAAGGGATCTATGCTAGAAACATAGAAGGATTGAATTTGAGGGTGGTGTAGATTTCATCCATAAGATAACTCATCATATAAAATTTTACACCTCCACTTTCCTCTCTATCACTCTTGACCACTTTAAAGTTGATAAGGGTCTCGAGGTCTAAGAATTTTTTCCTTTCAAGGATTACTCTGACTAGGGTCACTCAAAAAGGGTTGACATAAACATCACTTGATCTAAATAATAAATTAAATATGAGATTTCCAACATGAATTGCTTCCCTAAAAGTGCCAATAGTGTATGACTTGATGCCATCCTTGTTGACCCACCTATCAGGTTTGATGACCTAGTCCTCCAAGACATCATATCTTTGGTGGGCCTTAGTAAAGGAATATGATATGTTATATTCATAAACCAAGGTGAACTCTATGACGTTTTATTACAACCTTAAGGTACCTATGAATATGTCTATAATATTATTCATGGATGCAACAAAGTAGACCAAGTCTTGGATAACATCATGTATGTACATAGAGTTTCACATCATGTTATCAAATATATCAATGTAAGTGAATATTTATGTATTGGTACATGTATTTTGTATTCCTACCTTTTCATAAGCTTTGAGATCACGAAGGGTCTCATCTTCATTATCATCATCACCCAAGGTGGTTTTATGCACCTCCTCAATTGACCTAAACACTTCATTGTAATGTCTAAAATGGGTTAGATCCATTGAGAAGGTGGTATATATATATGTAATCTAAATTTTTGGGTGTGATGATTATGTATACATGGCTAAGAGTTTGTATTTTATTAACATGGAATAATGGTCCCAAGGAAATCATTGAAAGTTTGAGAAGGAACTGAAGGTTAGGGTTCTTAGGAGTTGTGAGTAGTAACAATAAATCAAATTTATATGAGTAATTATAAGGTTTCACAAAGATATCCTATATTAATGGTGTTTGGAGACTCACCTTGTGCTAGTTAAAATTTGAGTTGGTGACATGATCCACTGAGCCATTCCCTATTTAGCATTAACTTACATATTTTTTAAAATGCACTCTCAATTTAGATTTGGTGACAATGGTTGGATGCCCATAATTTGTCTAATCATAGCTAAATTACCCATATTTAATTAATATGAGGGTGTGGTAGGCATATGCCTAATTTATTCCCCATGAAACCTTGGGTATCGTCTAGTTAGACCACATGTCCTTTGTTGATTGGGTGCTTTCTCTCTTAGCCCTCCCATAGCTCTTATAATTATAATGACCTTAGGAGAATGACAAGTTCCATGTGATGCTTTCTCATTTTCTAGGCTCTCCCATATACCATCAAAGCTTCATGAAATTCCAAGTAGGAATCTAGCGTGACATCATCCTAGGAAAACATCCACATTTAAATATATGATGGATACATTATTATAAACACAAGTGAATATAGGGATATCTTTGATGACAATTCACACCTTTAAAATGTTTCAATATACTTAGGTAATTAATTCTAAATAGGTATTTAAGGTTTCACATGATTTTAGATTTTATGCAATAAGATTGGGTCTCAACGAAACTTTTGAGATAATAATTTTCAGAGTGGTCCCCCTTTTCTTTGAAAAAGGAGGGGCATCATGGCCAAAAAATATTCTTAATTTATTATTGAATTCTTATATTTTTAAAATGGTCATGTGCCCATTCTACACAAGCCAAAAAAATTATGAGCATTAATAAAGAGATGCTCATATTAAGCCCCATTATACATAGGTCTAGTATACTAAGAATATTATTAATTAAGAATCTAATATTTTTATTTTGTGTAGAATGGGCATATGCAAATTATACACAAGAAAATATTTTTGAATTTATTAGTGAATAACATTCTTATCTAATGTGTATAATGGGTATGTGCTCATCATACAAAAATTAAGACTATTGTATTCTTAATTGATGATGGCATTGTGATCTTTTTCAAAATGGGTATGTTCCCATCCTATACAAGCCCAAAAAAATTTATGAGGCAAGAGGTGTTCATATTATTCCTCTTTATATGAAGGTCTAGTATAATAATAACATTATCAAATACGAGTCCAAATTTTATATTTTTTGTAAAATGGGCACATGTATATTTTGCATAAATGAATACTATTGAATTTCATAAGTGATAACATTCTTATCTAGATTTGTGTAGAATGGGCATGTGAAATTATACATAAATTAAGACTATTGGATTCCTAATTAATGATAAAATTTGTATCCTTTTGAGAATGGGATTGTGCCCAGTATATACAAGGCAAAAAAAATATCAAAATTGAATAAGAAGTGCTCATATTATGCCCTATTATATATAGGTATATTATTTGAACCCAATACTTGATAACATGCATGTTGACATATTTGAACCCACATTTCTTGCCTCATATAAGTGATTAAACAATACAATTCTAGTGTGCACCCTTTATTATAATTTCCTTATCATTTAGTAATCATGGTCCTATTTATTTACCCATTAGGTTGCCAAAGAGGTTCATCCATTAGAAAACTTATGGATTGGTCATAGATTTATGTAGTCCTAAAGATATAATGGTGATGAGCTTATCCACATACATCAACTAAATTAAATTTAAGTTTATAATGTGAAACCAACTTAATTATTTCCTAATTTGTCATTAATTTAACATTTTAAACATAAGCCCCATTTATATTGGCTGGCAATCATGGGACTCTTATAAACATTAAATTATGGCCTCCTATAGCCAAGTTAATAAATGCAAAGATCATGATGGGCATATGCTTAGTTTAGCATTCATGACACTATGAATTATCCTAAGGCTGTAAATGTGTCACTTTAAGAGTGGGAAACTCATTATGTATCATGATGACTAATCATAGTGAGGCACATTTATCATGAAAGTTCTATTTGTATGAGTTGGCCACATCTTAGGTATACAAACCACACATGGTGCTCCATGATACAATCAATAATATAATAGCTTTGTATCCTCTAGGTGTTAGAAGACATGTGGTTGTTTATTTTTTGATTGGGACTCCTAGGTTATGAAATGTATGATTCCTTCAAGTGTAATGGTATAGATGGTTATTTCTCTTTCAATCTGGTCTCTTGAGTTCTTAAAGGTATGGCACCTTTAGGTGTAATGGTACACATGGTTATTTCTAATTTGATCAGACATCCTAGGGTTTTGATAGCTCTGGAACCTCTAAGTGTCAGGATACATGTGGTGTTTTTATTCAATTACGTCTCCTAGGGTCATATCAAATCTAATGGATTTGTGTGTGAGAAAACACATGGCTCTTTCTTATTCGATTTAGCCTACCAAGTTTTTAACAACTCTAACACCTCTAGGTGTTCAAATACCCATGGATATTTTCTCACTTGATCGGGACTCTTATCGATTTAACATTTTAGATTCATATTTGTCTAATAAAAAATAAAAAATATAAGTAATTTAAAATATCCTCACAAGTAATATATGTTTACCTATTAGCCAAAATGCTTATGTGAGAGTATTAGTTGGGACTTCAGGGCTATAGCTTCATGACTAAGATTCCAAGAAAATATTATGCGTGGTCTTTTTGTATTAAAAAGTTAGCTCCCCATAAATAAAATTACTATAAAAACACTTAAGTAATGCAATGGGACGAATTCTTTTGAACTATAATAACAATTAAAGATCTCTAAACATGAATAAATGGTCTATTATTAGGGTTGTGCAAAATCTCAAGGATTGGAATAAATAGAGGGATAAGATTTTTTGAATATTTAATGATTCAGATGTCTAATTTTATTCTATGAAAATGGATGTTTTGGTCACAACACATAAGTTTAATATACTAAGAACATTATCAATTAATATTATAATATTTTTAATTCATGTAGAAAGGGCACAAGATGTTTTGGTTACAACACATAGGTGTAGTATACTAAAAAAATTGTTATCAATTAAAAATTAAAATATAAGGATACATATAGACATAAAGGGTAAGATTATTATCTTTGTCAAAATGGGCATGTACACATTCTATGAAATCCAAAAATATTATATCATTCATAAATAAGTGCTCATG
Organism: Torreya grandis; assembly: GCA_037957365.1. Lineage (NCBI taxonomy): Eukaryota > Viridiplantae > Streptophyta > Pinopsida > Cupressales > Taxaceae > Torreya > Torreya grandis. The sequence goes on from JARHVA010001859.1 coordinate 1,661,594, forward strand.
TTATGCCCAATTCTACATGTGTCTAGTATACTAATAATATTATCAATTAAGAATCCAAATTCAATATTTTGTAGAAAATGGGAACATGTAAATTATACACAAACAAAGATTATTGGCTTTATTAGTTGATAACATTATTACCTAATATGATGAATGGGAATGTGCCCATTCTACACAAATTAAGACTATTGGATTCTTAATTGATGATGACATTATCATATGTTTCAAAATGGGCATGTGCTCATTATACATAGCCAAAAATATTATGAGAATTGATCAATAAATTCCAAAATATTATTGAGAATGTGATTTATCATTCGAGGATAAGTGACCAGTTAATTGGTGGGTGTGAATTCCATATAATGTTGCATTATGAAAATAATTTCTATGGGTGTGTAAAAGTTTGGATGGTGGAGGTTGATCTTATTATAATGCCCAATTATTGATAGGACGTGTGGGTGGAATGCCCCCGACTATGGTCACCATGGGGGTCTAGGGGGTAGTGTGCCTCAAGAAAAAATTAGTTAAAAATGCATTGTAAAATAATGTAATTTCATATTAAATCTTGATCGTTCACTATTAGGATACATATTTAATGGTATAAATTGTGCTTATGTTTTTTTAACCTATATGTAACCCTAATTTTGATATGAGGGAACTGTATTTATATAAGTACACTATATGTGAGTAAAGAAGAGATTGTAATAGATGTATTACAAGTTTTATCCCTTCATTTTGTTGGACATAATAAAGATAAGAACTGGCTATTTTTATGTGGATGTAACCCATATTATTTGAACCACATTAAATTTGTGTCTATCTTGTATTGTGTTTTTTTTTAATTTAATTATATCTTTATTTCATTAATATTGCTCTATGTTTTATATTCCTAACAACTGGTATCATAACTAAAGGTTTATTTGGTAGATAAACTCATAGGAAAAGAGGGTTGCTAGTTCAATGGGAGCAGTGGCAAAAGAAGGCAAGTTTAAGGTTGAAAAGTTTAGCAGCCAAAACTACCAACTATGAAATATGAAAATGAACGACTATCTATATCAGAAGGATCTTTCCATACAATTGGGAAGAATAGCAAAGAAGCTGGAGAATATGAAGGATGAAGAATACGAGATTATTGATAGAAAGGCACTAGTAACAATATGACTCTACCTAGTAGCATTAATGGCCTTCAATATTTCAAAATAGAATACAATAGTGGATGTGATAAATGCATTAGATAGAGTGTATGAAAAACCCTCAACCTCTAACAATGTATTTCATATGAAATGTTTATTTAATATAGAGATGTCAGAAAGTGGGTCTATTATTGATCATTTAAATAAATTTAACATGGTCACAAATTAGTTAAGATCTATAGGATTAAAATTTTACAATGAAGTTAAGGATATTTTGATTATGTGCTCATTGTCAAAAATCTAGAAAGGCTTGGTCATGGATGTGAGTAATTATGTCTTTGGTTCAAACACTTTACAGTTTGATGATGTTATTGGTGTTATTCCTAGTGAGAAAATGCATTGAAAAAGCAAATGTGAGACATAAAATAATGCTTTACCTATGGAGAATAGGGGAGGATAAAAGGATAGAGGAAAGGGCCTAGGGAATAATGGGAAGTCTAAGAAGGGAAGATCCAAATATAGAGAAACATTGATGTGCTAGATTTGTAAGAAGAAAGAAAACCTAAAGAAAGATTGTTGGTTTTAAGAAATAAAACAAGGAGATGGATAACAAGATAAAAAATCAAGAAGCAAATGTAGTAGGTGATGTGTTACAAGATGCTTTAATCCTTTCATTAGATAATATTAATGATTATTAGGTGTTAGATTTAGGGGATTCATTTCATAATACATCCCATAGAAAATATTTTTAAGATTATGTTCAAGGTGATTTTGGATAGGTTTATTTAGGTGATGGTGAACCTTGTAAAACTATTGGAAAGGGTAAGATACATATAAAATTATCAAATGGAAAAAAATGGTTACCAAAAGAGGTGAGGCATGTTTCTGAGTTGAGAATAAATCTAATTTCAATAGGGTAGTTGGGAAGTGAGGGTTACATAGTTAAATTTATATAAAATTCATGAAAGGTCACTAAAGTATCACTGGTAATAGAAAAAGGAGAGAAGGTAGGTACTTTATATTTATCTACTAGTAATGTTGACTCTTTTATTACTTTAGCTTCTATAGAAGTAGATACAAAATTATGGCACCACAGACATGGACACATGAGTGAGAAGGGGATGCAAGTTCTCCACTCAAAGAGTTTGTTTCTAGATTTAAAGAAGGTGAATTTGGAATTTTGTGAGCATTGTGTCTATGAAAAATAGAAGAGACTCATATTTCTCAAAGTTGGGAAGACAAAGAAGGATGAAAAGTTAGAGCTTATGCATACAATATGTATGGATACTGGCTTAGGTATCATCCCTTGGTGGATCTTATTATTATGTTACTTTTATTTATGATTCAACTAGAAAAACTTGGGTTCATTTCATATGAAAAAAAACTAATGTTTTTTATACTTTTAAGAAATGGAAATCTCTAGTTGAGAATGAGACAGGAAATAAGTTGAAGTGTGTCAGATCAAATAATGGAGGTGAATATTGCAGTAAGGAGTTTGATAATTATTATTCATCCCGTGGGATTTAGAGAGAGAATATGGCTCCAAGAACACCACCACATAACGACATGTTTGAATGGATAAATAGGACAATCATGTAGCATGCAAGGAGCATGATATTGCATGTAGGGTTGCCCTTAAAGTATTGAGTAGATGTTATGGATATTGTTATTTACATAAGAAAAAGAGTGCCTTCAATTCCTTTGGATGGTGGCATTCTAGAAGAAGCATGGATAAGTAAAAGGTAGATTATTATGTTTTAAATACTTTTAGTTATGAATCATTTGTCCATATTAATAATGAAAATAGAACCAATCTTGAATAAAAATCAAAGAAATGTAATTTTATTAGATATGGAGTTAATGATTTTGGTTACTGATTATGGGATTTTGAAAATCATAAAATCATTAGGAGTAGAGATGTGATCTTTAATGAGAAGTTCATTTACATAAATTATTTAGAGGTAAAGAAAAAATAAAATCCAAATACACAATATGCAATACTTGATGAAATCATAAGAAGTGAAATTACAAAAGTGCCATAAAATTAGAATATGCAGCACGTACCTCAAACTCCTAAAAGTGTAGTTAGAAGATCTACTAGATAAAGTAGACTCCCTGAACAATACTCTCTTTCATTTTATTATTTATTATTATTATCTGATGGTGGTGATCTAGAAAGCTATGAAGAAGCAATGTAGGTAGAAATAAGAAAGAAGTGGGAGAAAGGCATGAAAGATGAGATGGACTACTTGGTACATAACCAAACATGAGATTTGGTTCAGTTTCTTGTAGGAAAAAAAGCATTAAAAAACAAATGGGTTTATAGGTTGAAAGTAGAATATGGAGGAAAAAAGAGGTACAAGATTAGACTTGTTGTAAAGCGGTTTGCACAAAATAAAGGTATTGATTTTGATGAAATATTGTCTCTAGTTGTAAAAATGAATTCCATAAGAATTGTTTTAAGTTTGGTAACATTATAATATTTGCACCTTTAATATCTATATGTGAAGGCTTCTTTCCTTCATGGTGATTTGGAGGAGGAAATATATATGGTGAAGCCACAGGGATATGAAGTAAAAGGTAAGGAGAAAATGGTGTATAGGTTGAAGAAGAGTTTTTATGGTCTAAAGCAATCTCCAAGGTAGTGGTATTTAAAATGTCACATGTTTATGACAGAGCAAGGTTATAGTAGATGTCATTCTGACCACTATGTATATTTCAAGAGATTAGATAATAGAAGCTATATTATCTTGTTATTGTATGTAGATGACATGCTTGTTATAGGGTCTAACATGCAGGATATAAATGATCTCAAAAGACAATTACCAAATTCATTTGTAATGAATGATTTAGGTGTTACAAATCAAATCCTTCATATGAGAATAAAAAGAGATATGAAAAATAGAAAATTGACATTATCTCAATAAGAGTACATCAAGATGGTGCTATTTAGGTTCAATATGCAAGATGCAAAACTTGTAAATATACCTTTGGGAAGGCACTTCAAATTAGGTAAAGAATAGTGTACTAAAACATTAGAAGAAATCAATTACATGTCTAAATTTACATATGCTACAGTAGTTGGAAGTTTAATATATGTTATGGTGTGCAAAAGACTAGATATTGCTCATGTAGTGGGAGTTGTTAGCAAGTTTATGAATAATCTAGGAAAAAAGCACTAGGATGTAGTCAAGTGGATTCTCAAGTACTTAAGAAGGAACAGTAATAGATGATTGTGCTATGAAGGTTCAAATGTTACCATATAAGGATATGTTGATGTATACATGGATGGATATTTAGATGAAAAGAGGAACACCACAGTTATGTTTTCACTATTGGTGATTTAACAATTAGTTAGATTTAAAAATTGTAAAAGATAGTTACTTTATCAACGACAGATGTAGAGTATGTTGTACCTATAGAAGGTAGTAGGGAGATGATATGGATGTAATGATTCATGGAAGTGTTTAGGCATAATAAAGAATATTTTAGGTTATATAGTTATAGCTAGAGTGTGATTCATTTAGTAAATAACTTAGCATTCCACTCAAGAACTAAACATATACAACTCAGGTATCACTTCATTTGTTTAGTTTTGGAGGATGATCAACTAAAGTTAGAAAATATCCATACAAATTAGAATCCTATAGATATTCTAAAAAAATCAATCAAAAAAGAGAATCTTGAGATTTAATCTACTTCAATAGGTCTTTAGGGATAACAAAGAAGATGAGAAACATGCCAGGGTCAAAGTTCAAAGAAAATTCCAAGAAAGAGTTGAAGTGATGGAGTTGTAACAATTAGTCTCCATATAGGAGATTGTTAGATTATGGAGAATGATCTTATTATAATGCATGGTTCCTAATAGTGGGGTGTGGGGAGGGACAATACCACCCCCCCCCACTATGGTCATTATTCCTTAGTGGGGGTTTGTGGGTAGTGCTTCTAAAGCAAAATCTAGTTAAAAATGCATTGTAAAATATTGTAATTTCATAGTAAATCTGGACCATTCACTATTAGGTTATAGATCTAATGGTATAGATTATGTTTGTGAATTTTTACCCTATATGTAACCCTTATTTTGATATGAAGTCATTGTAATTATGGTTAAAAACTATATGTGAGTGAAGAGGAGATTGCAATGTATGTATTTTAGGTTTTGTCACTTCATTTTGTTGGATTGAATTAAAAAAAGGGCTATTTCTATGTAGATGTATCCTATATTAGGTGAACCATATTAAATGTGTCTATCTTATATTCTATTTTATGAATTTTAATTCTATCTTTATTTCATTTATATTGCTTTGTGTTCTGTATTCCTAACAAAAATTTCATGACAAGATAGTATGAGTGCCTAAACATGTAATTAAATAAAGATAATAATCATTGGTAAACTATGGGAAAATTGAGAAGGATATGCTAACTATCAGATAAAACATCAAAAACCATTTCATGTACACCTCACGTAAAACATAGTCTAAAACCCTCTATTTTTTCTAAGGCATCCAGAAACAAACTCAACTTGAAAGAACAACACTAGTGCACTATGGAGTGTTATGTGGTTAGAAGAACACCCATAGAGCTTAGACCATTAAAGATAAGAAGGGAAGTTTCAAACATTATTGAAAATGGAATATGGATTGATTATTCTTAGAAGTTAATAGGAATTAATGATGTAATTTCCTAGGAGTTTGTAAAAACATTATGTATGATGTAACCACTATCAGTGGACATTAAGTGAAAGTCACTAAAGAGTTGCTAGAAGAAGTAACTAGTCTACCTCCTACAAGGGATGTTTTTCATAGGTATCATAGTGTTTTTATAGCTAGGAATCTATTTTTCATAGATGAAGAGCAGTTGGAGCCATCAAACAAAGGTACACTTTGTCATTCATTACCTTGAATTTAGGATAAAGTTGCCCTCTAAATTATTAAGTACATAGCTTGTGGGGGTATATATTAAATGATGTATGAAGTACACTTCAAGATCCTTAATCATATAAGGCATGGGATAAGGGTGAGTTTACCTAATTTTCAATTAAACATGCTGAGAAGGATTTTTAAAGGAGTACTAAAAAGAGAAGACAAAATCTATGTCCCATCACCATCTAATTCAAATGATTGTGCATATAAATTTCATGGACCAAATAAATAACATAAATTTGGAAAATAAATATTGATAATGCAACAACTAGTAGAATAGGAAGATCTAGAAGTAGTTGATGATGAACAAAGAATATATGTTGAAGAATATGATGTGGCTATAGAGGAAGAAGAAAATCATGTGAGATAAGAGAATATAAAAATATCTAACAGAGGAAAAAGGAGGATTTTAATAATAACTCTTTCCTCAAATTATAGGGTAGAGGCAAGAAGTGGGATAAAGATAACCCTTCTGCATCAATAGATAGAAAGAATCAAAAGGTTTCAAATCATGTCTCTACTAGAATAAAATCATAAATTATTAGTTATAATAATAAGAAAATAACACACTCCAATACACCTTGATGTTATTCAAATAGAGAATGGACAATTATATGATAAATAGGATGATATTAGTGAGATGAAATTTAGATTACCAACACTTTTGATGAAGGAAAATGTGTTTCATCTAGTGCTCATATTTCATCATTTAAAGAGATCGAACATTGGATCACTTCACATAATGTGGTAGGATAAGAGGTAGAATTGGAATAATGAGAAGATAATGGAAGAACAACAATACCCTAGTCATCCTATGTAGGATGTAAATTAGAAATTGGTGGAAGCCCTAAGGGAAATTGAAACTCTTAGGGCATGCATTGAGGAACTTGAGAAAAAAGAGAACCATATAGATACACTATATATTATGGTAAAATTATAGATTAGATATTTATAATGATCTAAATCTCATAATTTCATATGTGTGTCTCCTCAGGTTGCACTACACATGGAAATTACTTTTTCAACAACTTTGACTTAGACATAAGATCTTAGTAAAGAAGAATCATTCATGAAAATGGATGTGAAGATACAAACCATGTAGAATCGATGGAACTATTAGTTTATCCAATTAATGATGAAAATTTAGCTTTAAGGAATAAGGTTAAATAAGTCTATTCAAAAAAATCAAAACTAAATAATAAGGTATAAGATATGAGTCAGTTAACAATACAAATACTGAGTTACATACTTCCTACAAGAGTATATGATGTCTATCTTGAGGGGTGTTGGTTAAAATTTCAGTTCACGTGAGTCTATTGTGACATGCCAAAACTAGTAAGTAATCCTCAATACTTATTTGAAATATATAATAGTGAGAGTCATAATGATAAAAATCAATTACGTGAATTTTATATACACAACTATGATGTTCCTCATGACTAAGAATAGAATCCAAACCTATATTTTGGTGATGTGATTTTGAGATATTTTTCTTCTTATCTTGAATATGATAAATAAAGAGGTGAGGAATTAGATGAGTATTATTAAAAATAGAAATATACCACATTAATGATCAAAGGGAAGACTACCATGCCAAATGTGACATAAGCATATTGGATAACATTAATGAACAAAAGGGAGGTAACTATAAGAACTAGGATGGAAAAAATAGAGGCCTAAAATTAATGCTTGGCCTTGATCAAAGAAATAATTCATAAAATTTACAATGGTTTTTTAGTTAGATGAAATGAACTTGCCCCTAAATTTAAAATAAATGAGGCATTCTCAATTCACAGTAGCTCTCAAAAGAGTCATCAAATAAATTAGCATGGAAAGAAAGAAGATATTGAGTTGGATTTACTTAACATATCAACCTCTTATTTTATAGTTTCCCATTCTTAAATTGAAGGGAATATATAAATTTAATGAAATAATTGAAGATAGGAAATGGAAGAGGATAGAAGACAATTTTGGGTTTTATAAAAACATAGGGAATATGTACAACATAACCATTAGACTTTTGATAACTACATTTCCATGTGTAGAGGTTTAGATTGTTAAGACCTAAGAAGCACCATTGATTACCATGTACAAGAAACTAAATGCAGAATTAACCAAAAGTAACAAGTAACTAGAATTCAAAAATAACATAGAATATGAGAGACAATACCTAATTGTATTAATACTCTTCCAGAAAAGAATTACAATGAAGAGATGCCACACTCTTCCATACCTTATAGGCTTCCCACACCAAGTGTACAGTAATTCACTTTCAAGAGTTCACTCTCTCAACTACGGTCCCAACACACAACTCAAACATAGAGTTGATGTTCACCTCCACCAGCTAGTAACAATACTACCAGTCCACTAGTCAGTAACAATACTACCAGTACACAAGTGCTCCATGCACTCCACGACTGAGTACACACCATACTCCAAGTACACAATCATACTTCAAGTAGACCTCCCTGATATTGCTCCTTGATATGTTGTTTGTCACCTTTGATCTTGCTACCCCGTAGACCTCCTTTGACCTCGCACACACACACACACCTGCAAATCAATGATCTTACTTACACATGTAGATCTCTCTACACCCTGAAGAACCCTTGTCCTTGCCTCACCAAGTCCTTATGATTCTCCAAACCAGTACCCCGGTGGATCTTCTACCAAAACTTGCACAACCTTAGCTCTCCCTGATCATACACTCTCGGCACCCCTGTGGAACTAGGAGGAGCTACCCTTTCTCTCTTCACACACTGAAGGAGCTAACCAAGCTCAACTCTCAAACTAGCACAAATTACAATACAGCCCATGAGTCTATTATATAGATCTCATGCAAACAATAATTAGACATCCAATTACAATAATTAGATCCGCAGCTCCAAGACTAAAATTAGCCTTTATTATGCAAACAACCAGTTCGTTAACAAACTATCTGTAAAACTCATAGTTTTGAACCGCATAGGCGACCGACGTCAGTCCCTATCTGGCTAGAGATGATCGACGTCGGTCGATCCTGACCGATGTCAGTTGCTCTGCAACTCAGTAACCTCTCAACAACCTCCTCCATGTCTGCATCAATGAAGCTTTTAGCTCCACAACCTAACAATCTCCCACTTGGAGATAAACAGTTACACTGTACCTATACCTGTACACCATCTAATTTGTTTCTTGGCTTGTATCCCTCTTCAAGATCAATCCTGAAGACCAACCACCACAAAACCTGTGGTGCACCTCCTATCATCCAAGTAACCTGCCGCATCTGCATCTACAAACCCATGTAGAAAAGAACTTGACCCTACATCACATGTCGACCTGCTGTTGGTCCCTCTCAGATACCTGAGAATCCACTAAACTGCCCTCCAGTGCTTCTTTCCCGGACAACTCCAAAATTTCTAACAGCTCCCACTACATGGGCAAACTCAGGTCCAGTACGCATGTACTTAACCTCATCATGTGAATCAGGACACTGTTCATAGAACTGTCCAATCCATTGGCATGCTAACCGGTTTTACACAATCATCTAGAGACAAAATCAACCTGTGATCTTCCATGTCTCTAGAACACACTTATGCCAAAGAATTTCGCTCCTCCAAATTCTTCATGACACACCTCTGAACTGACTTTACCTTTAGCTTAGAAAAACCCTGTATGTGTAACCCTGCATCAAGCAAACACACAACATACAATAACAGGATAATGTAGCTATCATCATCCACCTGGTAAAGAAACCACAGTAGTTACAATGACATTGACTAAAGCCATGCTTTGTCATCCACCTGTCAAACCTGTACCACTGTCATGGAGCTTCCTCAAGACCATATGACCTGGCCTTCCATCTCACATGTCCATTCTCTCTATTCTTTAACTGAGGTATCCATTCGTCTTTTAGTGATGTCATATCTGGCTGGCAACCCTACAAAATCTCCCATTTAGTTCTGCATCTTGGGAATCAAATTCCTCATTCATGCCATGCTCCCACTGTTTCCTGGATCCTTCCTGCTCTATAGTGAGAAATGAGTATAAAGAAGAGGAATAACAAATTTGAGGCTTACTTACCCTTTCAGTCCTCCATATGGGCATTTGAGACTCCTTGACAGCTTGCTATCCACCCAAAATCCATTCCAGTGACCAACCTTAGTCACCACACAGTCTGCATCTGACCAACATGTGGTTCCATGTGACTGTCTAGGTCACTGACGCCGGTTATCCTACCGACGTCAGTCTCCACCTGCCTGACACCACTGACTTTGCCTATCTACACATGATCGACATTGGTACCTATGCCTGTTCGATGCACTAGTTTTCCCTAATCGATGTCGGTACCTGTGTTCCCCTGTGAGTGATGACTTTTTACCCGCGAGCTCTACTTTGAATCAAAACCCATGTCCAAACTGCCATGCTTAGAGATTACTCCAGCCTTCATCCACTGATCTCTGTCCATCATCTCCTCCATAGAACACCAAGGCTTTCCAGTTCTTAAGTCTATCAAACACATTTGTCTTTCGCTTAAGAACATGCATCTCCTTCTTGCTCTTGTGACCAAGCCTACAAAGCCACGTCCTTCGTAACAGAAGAAGAATTAGTAATACAAGCAAGTAGATAAAGAGTACCTGCTTTCTTACCACCTGCTAATTCAAGTGCATCCGCTGTGAGAGTTTCTGTGCATCTCTCATCACCCAAATTTCTTGAAGAAATTAGCTGCATCTTCAAAATTGGGACCTGCATGACCTTCTTCAACACCCATGTGTTGGCCGCCTACAATTTCAGCAACACTTCCCCTTTGCCAATACTTTGACAAGGCACACCAGCCCCTAAATAAATCTTTCCAAAGTCTCCAAATACCTTAACATGGAAAAATACTCTATTTCGGGCTACATGAAAAGAGGCAATAGAATCTATAAAATAAGATTCTACTTTATCCAAGGAACATCCCAGAGCATCTTGTGCAACAACACCTGCAACATTTGCTTCTTCAGTTCCTTCATGCTGATCTTTTACCAACCAACAATTTTTCTTTACTTGCTCTTTCTTTCCATAACACTCATAATTGACCATTCATGCTTTTCAATTCCTCCATTCTTAGTGTACTTTCTTCTACCATTGCTATACTCCCACTCAATTAGAAACCCCTGAGAGTGACTTGTAATCAAACACAAACCTGCTCCCTGCAACCTTAGCTCTGATACCAATTTTTCAAGAATCTAGAACAACAAACATGCTTTGACTCCACTGTTAGGATCTAGGAAGCACAATTGATTACCATGTACAAGCAACTATATGCGGAATTTAACCGGAAGTAACAAGTAACTAGAATTTATAAATAACACAGAATATGAGAGACAATACCCAATTGTATTAATACTCTTCTAGAATGGAAATACAACAAAGAAGATGCCACAGTCTTCTTCCTTACACACCTCTAGGGCTTCCCACACCTCTAGGGCATAAACAATAAATCTCTTTCAAGAGCTCACTCTCTCAACTTATGGTCCCAACACACAACTCAAACACAGAGTTGGTGTTCACCTCCAACCAGTCTAGTATCACTACTGCCAATACCACCAGTCAGTAATCACTACTACCAGTACACAAGTGCTCCACACACTCCATGATCTGAGTACACACCGTACTCCAAGTACATAATCATACTTCAAGTAGATCTCACCTGATCTTTCTCCTTGATATGTTGCTGTCACCTTTGATCTTGCTACCCCGCAGACCTCTTTTGACCTCACACACACACACCTGCAAATCAATAATCTTACTTACACATGTAGATCTCCAAATGTGGCCTTGCATACCTACTGACCAAGATCCTACACACATGAAGAACCCTTTTTATTCTCCAAACCAGCACCCCTATGGATCTCTACCAGAACTTGCACAACCTACAGCTCTACTTGATCATACACACTCAACACCCTTGTGGAACTAAGAGGAACACACCTTGCTCTCTTCCCTCTGAAGGAGCTACCCTTGCTCAACTCAACTAACACAAATTAAAATACCACACATGAGTCTATTATATATATCTCATGCAAACAATAATTAGACATCTAATTACAATAATTAGATGTGCAGCTCCAAGACTAAAATTAGCCTTTAACATGCAAACAACTGGTTCATTAACAAATTGTTCATGAAACTCGCAGTTTAGAACCGCACAGGTGATCGACGTTAGTCCCTGTCTAGTTGGAGATGACTGACATCAGCTGATCCATGATCGACATCGGTTGCTCTGCTCACTGGATATGACTGACGTCAGTTGATCAAACCAATGTTGGTTGCTCTGCAACTCAGCAACCTCTCAACAACCTCCTCCATGTCTGCATTAGTGAAGCTTTTAGCTCCACAACCTAACATAGATTACTTAAAGACTATAAAAATGTTCACTTGGGAGGTGTGATGAGTTAATAAATCATATATAAAACTACTACTCCAATCCTCTTTTATTAATTCCTTGTTATTAATCCTAAGTATATAAAGTTACCTTTTGTATCCCTTTCTTGTCTAATAGTATTAATAAATATGATGTGCACATATTTGGGTTTTGTGTTTAAAATAATTATTTATTAATTAAGTTTTACACATGTAATTTTATAATTTATTTGGTTTTACTACTCATTAAAAGTATTCAAGAGTGATGACAAATTATGAGCTACAAGGATTAGTAACCAACCCATGGAAATAGGGTGTCTATTTAGAGATAACTTAGAGAATGTTAAATAAATGCATAGTAAGGTCATGATGTCAATATTTTCCAAAAATATTCATTTTTTTCATTAAGATAGTTTTAGTAATTTAATCATGCATATTGACTTACATTCGCAATTCTACTAGTTTAACATGTGGGACATTTTCCCCTTTTTGACTAATCCTATCACATTATACTTATCCACCACAATTTGTATCCTTTCTAATTAATGTCACTATCCTACACAAGTTCCAAAAAGTGTCCATCACTTTAAAATAATTCACCTGTCAGTTGGGGGTGTGAATTCCATGAAATGTTGCATGATAAAAACTTTAGTGTTATCGATGTGGAGAACGTCATGAAAAGATGATACAGGTGCCCAAACATGTAATCAAGAAAAATTAATAATTGTTGGTATTAATTTAAGGGGAAGATTACTATAAATAAATAAGTACTAAATAATATGAATACTATAGGAAAAGAAAAGGATATCAGTATATTAGTGGTGCAAAACATTATCATGTCTTGCATCTTGAATAGATATATCAATCACTTTAGTTCCAAAAAGAAACTATAAACTTCCATCTAGCCACCTCACAAAGAAGTAATTTCAATTTCACACAAGAAAATACCATTAAAATTTAAAACACCCATAAGAGGGAGAATAATTATATTTATCTTGTGAAAGAAATGCCCACTTTGTATATAGAATAATTAGAGATAATGTAGAAGTTATAATTGGTCATGATAATATAAAAACCTATGACAAGAATGGAAGTAATATGGTAAATTAAACATAAAATAGATGGAATAATCACATAATACACACATAAACATGGTATAACAAAAAAAGTCATCAGTATGAGCATGTGAGTCCATGACAAAGGTGTGAGATGAAAGACTAAAGGAAGATATTTAGGATCAAAATGCCAGATAAGAACCTTACCAAGTATAATAAAATTGAGTTAGATAATAGGAGGAGATATAAAATAATAAGAGTAATATAGAAATATCAGTTAAGAGTAATATAGAATAATGGGGGAGATGGAACATTGAAAAATGTATAATTGGCTAGAATATGGTGGCATGGTTTCTTGAAAGACACACACCTTGTGAGGGAATGTGATATTTGTCAAAGAGTGGGAAATCCAAATGCTAGGGAATAATATTAACTATAAAATGTAAACCATGGAAGGTCATTATCATACCATATATGATGTTTGTGGTATCGATTATACTTTTTGTCATCCTACATAAGGGAATAACAATGGATAGTAAAAAATAAAATGTGTCTATTGATATTTTATATTATTTTAATGTATATTCATATTTTATATACCTGTATAAATATTTTGTATGGGACTAATAATAAGTCAAAGTTCAAATCTATATTGTTTGGGTTAATCTTACCAACTTAATGTAGTGTTGCGAAGTTGGTCATTTAAAGGGACTCAAGGGCTCTGATTAGTGTTCTATGGAATACAAATACATGAGCTTGTAATATTGATAATATCTTACATAAATGTTGGGAAAAATTAATTCCTTCTATATGATGGAGTCCTCATATCATTTTAGGGAGGCTAATGGAATAAAAGATTACATGGCTAATAGGGGGAGGCTAATCATGTCAAGGATTACTTGGATAATGTCATCAAGGATTACTTGGATAGAGTAACACTACATGATGTTTTTTGGTTTTATGAAACGACTTCAGGAAATTATATGTCAAAAATCTCCAATAAGGTGTTTTATTTCGATACTAGACATTTAATTTTGAAAGGCTCTTATGGCATTACTAACAGTTGTTCTCAACCTTAAGTGGTCAATTAGGCAAACCTAAATATAAAAGATATTGGGGTAGTTGTTTGGTGTGTCAGTTATTAATTTTACTCCTTGGGTAGTAGTTAAAAGGATGATCTTAGAGTGAGGTAGGCTCATATAATGGATCCATGTGGTGACTAGTGCTATGTGAGGCCATATGGAGTATGCATTCCACTCCCCTAGACTAGGTAGATGTATTTTAGATGGTAGTGGTGATGTGGCATTAGTAAATGTGGGAGGTATGAATGGTAGCCAAGCTCATTCACAATGATGGGGAATATTTATTCCTTCATCATAAGTTTGATTGGATGGGATGGGTCTAATTTTTGGGTTATGGATTTTTTTTAGGCTTCTTCTTGGGCCTTCTATTTTAGGTCATTTATTATTGTCATCTTTAGTAGGTTTGTTGGTTTTTGTGTTTTGGTTTATCCTGGGCTCTTAAGACCTTATTATAATTGTTGGTTTAGATTAATAAATGGGAGAGGGACCACATAACCCTCATTACCAAGCTAGAAAAAGTGATGTACCTAAAAAATTATAGGTTTAATTTAATAGTCAATTTTTTGAAATAATAATATGGTGGTTACAAATCTAATTCCATAAATCAATATTAAGTATTAAATATAAGATTTTATAATGTAGATTAATTTGAATGATTATTTATATCAAATCCTTATTATATATGTAGGTATAGTCAGTAAAACCGTAATGAGACATTATATAACTATAGATATACTATGCAGTATCACCAATGCTTCGCAATACTAGACATCTTATTAATATCTTTAAAATGTAAATTTTAGTTTTTTATTTTTTTTAAATATATGATGGGGATTGAGGTGCCCCTCACCCATAAACAAAATATATTATCATAAAATAATGGGAAAACATGAGAACATTCATGATCCAAACCCATACCAACTCTTCACTAATTAAAGGGAAGCAGAAGAGAAGATCAACAAAACATGGGGATAAACCTCAAACATACAATATGATGAAGAAATAAAAAATATTATATTTAGTTTTAATAGTGAATTAAACATAAATATATAGATTTATATTTTAATAAAATCCACAAGACCAAAAATAATCTATGTGGCCCCAAACTGAAAAATATATCCCAAAGGAGTAAAGCAACCTTTGCAATAACATAGATGATTTGAATTGTTGGACCCTAGTTAAAAAGATTGACACTATTATAACTTTTAAGGTTAATTATCCTAAAATATATTTTGATCAAAACTTCCTTATTTACATCAATGTTATCAACTTTAACTATATTGAACATAGATACTCCATGTAGGTTGTCCAAGTATTTAGCTTGAATTTCA
>JARHVA010001859.1:1682500-1825000 GCA_037957365.1 Torreya grandis
AACCCTCTTTATTTATTTTACTATATAATGGCATGCCTAGTGGGACCCCAAAGATTGGATGCACCCCACAAACTATTATAAACCATTTACTATCTTCTAATTACTAGAATTGGTCTTTTGACAAGATAATTATCTTTTTTTTTTAGAAAACTGTCAAAAATCCATTCAGGACCAAAGTGTGAGTTTATGACTATGAAACTATGAATTTAGAAGAATCTTCAATGAAATCACTTACTTAAATAGTGAAATTATTCATTTTAATAGTGAAATCATCATTATTTTTACCCTTGAAACTATCAAACTAAGAATTTGGAGCAATGTTTAATGAAATCATAAGGGATATTCGAGAAATTATTCTTTAGGTTTTTGTTATTTTTTGGGTTTCCCACAAAACTATGAATTTGTAACAACTAACTATTAAATCATTCCTGATATTCATAAAATTATTTGTTTTATTTTTTATGTTTTCCTTGTAGTTTCTAAAACTAGGAGATCATACAACAAAGCAGTGAAATTGGTTGACATAGTTGCAAAATCAAAAACCTAAAGAGTGAAATCATACACCTAAATAATGAAATCATTTTCCATAACTATGAAATTAGTAAATAGAGTATAAAAATCATTATGATGTTTTTTCTATAGATTTTTAACCTATCTAGAAAATCATTCACTTTATCAATGAAATCATCTCATAGAACTATGAAATTGGTAAATAGAACTATGAAATTAACAAAGAGTTGCAAAATCATTGCATAATGTTGAAATCATCCCTATAATTTTCTATTGATTTTATGTGATTATCATTGACTTATAATTTTATAGTTTGCCTTGGCTAAACAACTATGAAATCATTCCAGAGAGCAAAATTTTCATGATTTTAAAGCTAAAATTGTAGATTTCCTTTCCTCACTTCATGTAATCATATTTCTAATGGATGATTTCATGTGTTCTTAAGTAAGAAGAAACAAATTAACATCCTAATGAACACTTCTTTCACATTTCATTTAGTGTTTAAAAATTCAATCACACTTTCATTTGGTGCTTAATAAAAATAACATTCACATTGGTTTACTTAGTTTTATTTCTTGTGTGTCTACCCAAAGAAAATATTGTATTCTCTCTCCTTGTTCTTAAGAACTTGGATGACTTATAAATGATAGTATCTTCCTTTCTTTTTAGTTTACTTAGTGAGTGGTAGTTAATCACCTCTTCATAAGTCCTTTAGGTGTACATTAACCTAGAGTTTAATCTACAACATCATCGTAGTCCCAATTATCTAATGGGGTATATAAATTGAGAATACTATTCAATTAGATAGTGGTTGATCATTTAACCTAACAAGTGGAATAGATCCTTGGAGCATGCATGTTCTAGACATCTCACTTCATTGAGTAATTGATGGATGAAGTGGTTGTGAAAGGGACAATAACATATCATAAAAAGATAAATTTATTGACATCCAATTGATAAATAGTTCATAATAATCCATATAACATAAGGTATATATATAAAAATAAGTTTTCCATCAAAAACTTAGGGTAGAAAGCTAAGTTTGTCATAGATAAATCATGAATACAAGGGTACAAAAGATAAAATACCTTGACGATTATGTTTTCCATACAACATTTTGAGTGAAGAGGGCCTAAAAAACCCTACCAATAATTTGCAATAGTTAATTTATTTTAATGAACCTTAAATTTATTCCTCTCAAAATCATGTATATCAAAAGGACTTGGTGACTATCTTAAAACCCGTGTCAATTTCCACATGATTGCTTGTAGTGTTTTTTTGTTAAAACCCATGTTTTGTTCACATCCTCATTTTTAGAAAAACATCACCATGTTCTTAATCCAAAATCAAAACGCATAATCCATTACATGCTTACATAAAGAGGATTTATGTTGTTAAAATTTCATGTAAATAAAATTAGTGACATTTTCAACTTGGTCTAATACCTATCATATTTGTTCTAACTTCACATTACACTACCAGATTTGAGGTGAAACCTTAAAATAGTCTAATTGAAACATTTACTTACCAGTTTTAAGTATAAATACTAGAATTCTTGTCAAATGTGTGTTTTTATAACATTTTGTTTAGTTCACAACCAAGTGTTCATTCCAATTTGCCTTCTAGTTCCAATTTGAAATTTTAAAGCTTCAAGTTCAAAGTTTAGTTCCACTTCTAGTTAGATTTGTGCCAATATCAACCCATTTTATAGGATTAATGTATAAACTAGGTTTGGATATTCATTCAACATTTCAAGGCCAAGTTTATGATTCTCATGACAATACTTTACACACTCCATGTCTTGTTTCTTTACGAGAAATGACAAATTTTCAAGATTAAAACTTTTAAACATACAAGAGCCTCACATTCAAATGTTCCCAAGATATTACCCATTTGAGAATTGTGAATTTTAAACCTTTAAACCTAAAATTTATAGACACATCCTCTTATAAGGATTTGAATTTACTTGTTGAAATCATTGACATTGGTATACCCTTTGATTGGTGTATTAACCACAAGTAAGACAATTTACCTTTGAATAATTTACAATTTCCTTTTACCAAGTCTACCTATGTTTTTAAGGTTTCCAAACCTCTTGTCAACTTGAATTTCATAGAATTACCCATGCCTAGATACATACATAGTGGGACCATCTATAACCCCTCATTTTATGATGAATTGGATTACAAACCCTATGGATATGACCATTATGTAGAAGATGAGGATGGTCAAGCATATATTGTTAATGTGTCATCCAATATTGAATTTGAATTGAATAATCCATTTCACGTAATTATGCTACTACTACAAAATGAGGCTAATAATACCAAAAATATCTTCCAAGTGTACCAACCCATACCAAATAAGGCCAATAGTACTCCAACATGTGACATTTGACATCGAACAGAGGTTGAATCCAAGGTACCTTAAAAACATACCACCTAATGATGAATATAGGCAAGATCAATTTTATAGACAACTATTTGACAACAAAGATGAACATCTTGTTAGGTTGTTAGAAATGGGTGTAAAATTTCCTTCAGGTTTTCACATGGAAAGCTTATAATATTTGGTTATAAATTCTAAACAAGTACCTCTTGTGTTACTAGAGAGTTAAACAACTATTATACAAGATCCCAATTTTAATCAAGACTTAATAGTGTCAAACAAAGGAAAAACTCAACTATTTGATCCTCACACCTAAATCTAACTTATTGATTCATAAATACAATAGACTAAATAGGCCTTGGATACTTTAGTCAACTTCTTTAATAGGATCCAAGTTCAAAATCCTACATTTTAATAAATCTATCTTCCAATGAAACAACAATTAGATTTTTCAAACAATTGAATGTAAAATTTGGATCCCTTTACTAAAATGGCATTAGCTATGGACATGTTTAATACACCTCTATTTGAAACCAAATTATCCACTAATACTTATTTAGAGGTGGATAATTCTCAAATGGCCTATTTTAACCCACATCAAATACCATATAAAACACAAATAAATGTTGTTCCATCTTCCCCATGAGCTCCTTTTTTTAATGTTCTAAGTACCTATCTACAACAAATTGATAATACATCTAAACCAAAATAACAAATTATAAGTAACACATCCCATTGAGTGGAAACTAATGCCCCACTTCCATAAGGGGTATAAAATTATCCACTCCAACAAGTTCTAAACAATCCTTCACTATAGAAAATGGCAAACAATTCTTCACCTCAATAAGTGCCAAATAATCCCCCATCTCAACAAGTGGAAACCAACATTATATTACAAAAAGTGCTGACCAAACCTCAACTAAGGTTGTCTAATCCATAATGTGTTCCTACTATCTAACTAATTGATTATTCTATTCATCAAGGGGATTCTTCAAGTTAACAATAGGTTCATACTATGTGATTAGTTCCTAGCAATCAATAGTAGGTCCATTTCCAATCCCAACAAGTACCATTGAAAATTCAAAAAAACATTCCTCCATTCAAGCCTTGGTTCCATCCAAATCAAAACCATTCTCAGCAAGTACCATATCAAAAATACAAATCTAATCTGAGAGTGAATATTCTTGTTATAGCTAACCATGTTCAAAACCCCCAAGAATGATAGGTCAAGTTAATACACATTCGACCACCCTATAAATTATTCCTACTCCATCTCATTCTAGTCCTAGATTCTAAGATTTGAAAGAAGTTAAAGATGCACTTTGACCATTAAGATAGGTAATCATAGGAATAAATTCAAGCTTTATGAAATATGTTCCTCTATTTGACATGATCTATCTTCAAATACCTCTCCTACATAGATTTGAGATGTTGAAGTTTGATAAATACAAAGAGAAAGGTTATCCTAAAGAGCATTTGAAGGATTTTTTCAATGCATGTTAGTAAGTTGCTTATAATGACATATAAATACTTCACATGTTTCCCTATACATTGGTGGGATAAGAATTAGAATAGTTCTTGAGTCTACCTAAGAAGTCCATTAACAACTTAAGTGAATTTTTTGATCAATTCATGAAACATTTCTCCTATAATATAGAGCCCAAGTTGACTATGGTTGACTTTTATCAAGATATAAAAAGAGGAGGATAAATCTTATCCAATTATCATTAATGGTGCCATGCATTAGCTAGCTGGATTCCCCAAAATCTTCTCAAAAATAACTAGCTAAAATTTTCATGGCCAATATTAAATTTGATGTGGCCCATAATCTCAATCTCAATTATGCCAACACCTTTTAATAATTCATTGTTAAAGGACTGTAAATTGAATACACACTCATCGATATGGGAATTATCAAATTTTACTATGAGAATAAAACTCAACAACAAGCTGTCATACAAGAACAAGTACATCAGAGAAGCTTGGACCCTTTAATAGGAATAAAAATGTTGTAGGAAATGGATTAACCAAATCTAGACATGTGCAAATGGTGCAACCACAACCTATCCAAATAAACCTTCCTACTCAACAACTCACTTTACAAAGGTTTCCTCCAAGAATGTGCCATTCTCATTATAGACCTTTTAATGATCTAGGTGAGCCAATTGATATAGACTTTCAAAAACTATTTACAACCAATAATATCATCTGTCTAGTTCTAAGACTTTTTCATATGGATCAACCAAATCTTGATTAGTACATGGAGAATGATTTTTATGACTATAATCAAGTTAAGGGACATTATACTAATTGATGTGTATAGGTTCATCATCTCATTGAATACTTGCTTGTAAATGGTGAAATATAGTTAAATAATGTGGCTAAGAAATATAATAAAAATCTAGGTATATATTAAAACCTATTTCCATAATATAACTCCAAAAATAAATATCATAACCATCATTAGGCCACCAATTGGAATTAGAAGAGGTTTCTAAACAATTAATAGTAATGACAAAATCAACAACATAATTGAAATCAAGGTCACAATACCCAAGTTAGCTACAATACTATCCCTTACAAATACAATGTTGTAGGTCACATTACAAGTGGATGAATAACTACCATTAAGATCAAACCAACTACCAATATTACCCATAGACCTCTTGTGTCTATTCTTTGACCTCCACCCCTATTTTATGGTAACTCTCATTTAATTCATAATATCCCCAATGCTAATCAATGACCAAGAGTTACCATACCAAGCTGTCATCCATGTTCATTTAATTATAGTAACCCTCCACCAAATCAAGCTTGTGAAGTCAAAACTCAACATGCCAAGGTTACCATTCAAGGTCTTATACTTTCTTCTTCCAATCATCATGTTCAAGGTCCTCTACCTCACAAAGCTTATCCAAGTGCCCCCATTAATGATAAACCCTATAATATTATGGAGAAACTATATAATACACTTATGCATATTTATATTTTAGATCTCTTAGGTATGTCTGACATCCATAATAACATATCAAATACACTTATGATCTATTCAAAGGTCCAAACTGAAATTTCACCTAATAAATTTTAAACTCTTGTAAGTCATTTGTCTTTTAGCCAACAACTTACCTTTGATCAAAAAGACATGTCGCCCCTTGGACCTTTACATAATAACCCATTTGACATAGAGGCTAAAATTACTCATCATAATATCAAATGAGTCCTCATATACAATGGCTCATGGCTCAACATTTTAAAATTTAATGTGGTCAAACATTTGGTCTACACATCCTAATATCTTTAGCCAGACACCATTACCATCAAATCATATGATAATGATGAACATGAGTCTGAAGGTACCATTTGTTTACCAATTATCATTGCATCATTAACCCATGATACATTTTACCATGTTCTAGACCTAAACTTATCATATAATTTATTCTTGGAGTGACCATAGATCCATGAAGTGCATGTCATGCCATCAACCCTTCACCATTGCATAAAGTTCCCCCATTATGGGTTAGAAGTGACTTGTAACTATACTAGTTTAGTAAATATTTAGATGAAGAATATGAAAGTTAGAACCATCACCTAGGATTATAACATGTCCCAAAAAAGGATAAGTAAGTATTTGATTAACCACTAGAATCCAATTATGTGGAGTCTAGCATCCTAGCTTCCACTTTTAATACACCCTATAAAAATAGCCAATCACTTCACTATTCAAGACAATGGCCTAGGGGAATATAAAATAATGCATTTCATATAGCCAAATTTCTTAAGACACCAAAATCATAGTGTTAGCCTAAAAATAAAATTCCCAAAATGGAATGGCATAAAAGAACAATTATCCTTATATAGGACAATTGGTTTTTATCAAAACCACTTTTGAGGAGCAAGAAGAGATCATAATTGATGATGAGTCATGGATATATAATGATGATTTTTACACTTGTACCAAGATACAAATTATCCTGTCCTAAACCAGATAATGTATCATCGATCCAATTATGGCAAAATCCTAAGGGGAAAGTAACAAGGAGTCATATAGTTGATATCAACTACCAAACACATAATAATTTGAGGTATTGGATACAAACCTCTTGTGTATGACCTAATTAACATTGATAGTATTTATAATTTATGAACTAGCATAGATGATGTGGACATCTATGTAGATTCCTATTATAGCATATACAATGAGTTAGATGATACCAATTTAATTAACCTAAATTATATATATACCATTTCTATTATGCCATCATCTCCCCCTTGTTTCCTTCATCATCCCCAAATAATCAACTAAGACCAACAGGAATCTTACATACCATTAAATGGTTTATAGAACAACAAGGTAATATATGAATTCATGGGGCTTAGAGACAATGTTCCACTTGATGATCATAAACATGGATTTACCATTACACTAGACCCTACTACCTATTATGGAGATCAAGTGAACTTCCTTGGTAACAAAAAAATAAAAATATAAAATCAAACATTAATGTCTCAAAGTGAAATCCTCTTTGAGGTGCTTTTAGACTAGGGTAAAAGTAAAAATAAAGACAAGTCCCATGGTGAAAACCTATTTCATGCACCCTTGGATGGGGAAGTTCACCCTCTCTCAAATGAATCTTAGGCCTCTTCTAGTTCTAAAAACTCATGCCATTTTGAAATCAGGTCAAAACAAAAACAAACATTTGATCAACTTGTTCAAGATTGTTTACATGCCTTTGTCGAATAGCCTTTACTAGATCTTAGGGATTCAAACTCTTCCTACTTGGGAGAACTTGATGATTTAATCAACCCACTAGATGAATATGAAGACCATTATATGAGTTTCTCAAATATTTTAGAATATGGTTCCACACTACTCATGGAAGACACCACTAAATTTAATATTCAAACACATGATGATCCCAAATGGATCAAATATGGAGCATCCCTCACTGAAAAGGAATGTGAAGTCCTTATTACTCTCCTTCAAGAATTTATAGACATTTTTTCATGGTGTTATTTATATATGTTAGGCTTGAAACCCACCTTGGTTGTGCATCACCTTATTGTACATTTTATGCCATATTGATCAAACAAAAATTGAGAAATATGCACCCCCACATAGCCATTATTATAATGAAATAATTAGAGAAACTATTGGATGTGGGATGCATTCATCCTATTGATTATTTAAAGTGGATATCTAATATAATACAAGTCAATAAGAAGCTTTAAATAATAATATTAGGTAATGAATTCTAAGATATTAATACATCATGAATCCATGAAGTGCATTCCATGCCATTAACCCATTGCTAGTGCATCAAGTTCCCCCATTATGGGTTAGAAGTCACTATCCTTAGTGACTTGCAACCATACCATTTCTACAAACATTAGGAGGAATAATATAAAATATATAACTATCACTTGGGCCTAAAACATGTCCCTAAAAAGGATCATAAATTAGTTGATCAACTACCAGAATCTAATTATATGGACCCTTGCACACTAGTTTCCACTTTGACTACACCCTATAGAAATAACCAATCACTTCACTATTCAATAAAATTGTATTAGGGAATAAAAAATTGGTAATTCATTTCATATATAAAAATTTCATAGGATGCCAAAATCATAGGGCAGGCCTCAAAATAAAATTCCCAAAATGTAATGGTGCAAGAAGAACAATTATCCTCAGATAGGACCATTGGTTTTTAT
This sequence comes from Torreya grandis, assembly GCA_037957365.1. NCBI lineage: Eukaryota > Viridiplantae > Streptophyta > Pinopsida > Cupressales > Taxaceae > Torreya > Torreya grandis. The sequence continues at coordinate 1,691,114 of JARHVA010001859.1, forward strand.
CAAAACCACTTCTCAAGAAGAAGAAGAAATCACAACTAATGATGACTCATGTCTATAAAATGATTATTTTTCCACTTATTACCAAGATACAAATTATCCTATACCAAACTAGATAATGGATCATCAAGCCTATAAGGGAAAATTACTATGGGAAAATCAACAAGGAATCATTATGTTGATATCAATTACCAAACACAAAATAAATTGAGGTATTGGATACAAACCTGCTAAGGGTGATCTCATTAATATTGAGAGTGTTTATAGTTTATCAATTAGCATAGATGATGCCAACATCAATGCAAAGTACTACTATAGCATTTACGATGAGTTAGTTGATACCAATTTATTTAACCTAAATTATATCTATACCATTTCCATTATACCATCCTCTCCCCCTTATTTCCTTTATCATCACAAAATAATCAATTGGGAACAACAAGAATATTACATACCATTAGATGATTTTTAGAACAAGGAAATATATGAATTCATGGGCCTCAGAGATAATGTTACACTTGGTGACCATAAACAAGGATTTACCATTACACTGGACCCAACTACCTAATTTTGAGAAAAAGTGAACTTACTTGGTAACAAACAAAGAAAAAGAGAAAATCAAACATTAAGGTTCCAAAAATAAAATCTCTTCGAGGTCTTTTTGGATTTGTGTGAAAGTAATATTAAATATAAGTCCCATGGTGAAAATATGTTTTAGGCACCATTGGATGGGGAAGTTCACTCTCTCTTAAATGAAGCCCAGGCCTCTTCTAATTCTAGAACCTCCCATTTTGAAATCAATTTAGAATAACAAAAAAATATTTGATTAAGTAGTTTAACATTATCCACATTTTTTATCGAATATTATTCGACAAATTTTGGGGATTAAGACTATTCTTTCTTTGGAGAACTCAATGATCCATTCAACCCACCAAATGAATATGAACACCACTATACCAATTTATTGACTATTTTAGACAATGATTCCACACTACTCATAGAACACACCACTAAAGTTAATATCATAACACTTAATGATCCCAAATTGATCAAACATGGATCATCCCTCAGTAAATAGCAATGTGAAGTCCTTAATACTATCCTTCAAGAATTTATAGACATTTTTGCATGGTATTATTTAGATATGTTAGGCTTAAACCCCACTTTGGTTGTGCATCACCTTATTATACATCATGATTTGAAGTTGATCAAACAAAAATTGAGAAAGATGCACCCCACATAGCAATTCTTTGCATGAAATAATTGGATAAGCTATGAGAGGTGGGATGCATTCATCCTATTGATTATTTAGAGTGGATATCCAATATAGTCTAAGTTAACAAGAAGCTATAAATAATCATATCAGGTACCAACTTCCAAGATATCAATAAAGAATGCCCAAAGGATGATTTTAATTTTCCAAATATTGAAATGATTTTAAATTCAATGGTTGGGTATGATATGTTATCTCTTATATAGAACTATTTCAAACAATTTGGAGTTATACCCACTAAAGTGCAGTGGATAAAATTTTCTCCAAAAAATATTTTTTCTATATTCCAAATAAATTGGACTATTTCAAACCATTTGAGCATAGATCATTTCGAATTAATTAGACTATATAAATTAATTTAGACTTGTACATATTAAAATGGAGTGGAGAAAATTTTCTCCAAATATAATTTTTCTATATTCTAAATAAATTGGACTATTTCAAACCATTTAGGTACAGATCATTTTGAATAAATTAGACTATTCTAAATAATTTGGACTTATACCCACTAAAGTAGATTGTATGAAATGTTCTCCAAAAATAGTTTTTATATATTCCAAATAAATTGGACTATTTTAATCCATTTGGGCATAGATCATTTCAAATAAATTAAACTATTTCAAATAATTTTGACTTATACCCATTAGACTAGAGTGGAGAAAATTTTCTCCAAAAATAATTTTTCTACATTCTAAATAAATTCGACTATTTCAAAACATTTGGGTGCAGGTCATTTTGAATAAATTGAACTATTTTGAATAATTTGGAGATATACACACTTTAGTGGACCGGAGAAAATTTTCTCCAATAATATTTTTTCTAAATTCCAATTAAATTGGACTATTTCAAACCATTTAGGTATAGATCATTTAATCTAATTTGGATTATTTTAAATATTTTGTACTTATTCTATATTACAAATAAATTAGACTATTACAAACCATTTAGATAAAGGATTTTTCAAATAATTTGAAGTATTTTGAATAAATTTTACTATTTCAAATAATATGGGTTATTTTGAATAATTTAGACTTATACCCACTAAAGTGGAGTGGAGAAAATTTTCTCCAAAAATAATTTTTCTATATTCCAAATAAATTAGATTATTCCAAACCATTTGAGTAGAGATCATTTTGAATAAATTGGAATATAAATATATGATATTATGATGTTAATTATCATCATTATGACACTGACATCCAAAATACATGTCCTAAAAGGGAGAGCAACAAAAATTGAGGGATAACGTTAGAGATAAAATAGAAATAAGTAGCATACATCATAAAGAGAAATCTAATAAAACATTACATATCAGGGATGAATTTGGATCATGTTACATTGCATGTAGGTCTATAATTTCCAATCACTAAGTCATTGTATTTACTAGGTCTATATACATTTCAACCCTATAGTGACCACCACCTTGTGCCTTTTCATGTTTTGCATCCAAAGCATCCACCACACCCTAAATTCAACATAAGTTGACGAAATAATGGGATGTTGAAACAAGGGCATCTGAGTTAATTTTTTTCATGAAGGGGAGTAGAGATGGTAATGGTTTTATCCAAGATTGTGCAAATAGGGTAGTATATGATGCACCCTCCACCATAGCTATGCAATGATGGTAAAAATAAACATAATGAGATTCTAGATCTTGAAAGAAACTTAGAAGAACTAAACCAAGATAGTGCAAACCAAGAAAAGGTAGAGCAAGCCTAGTTACTACCTCAAATCTAGTCATATAGTTAATGAGGTGACCTTGAAATTCCTTCCATACTAGGGCCTCAACCACTTGATAATATTGATCCCTATTTTAGACCACCTAAAGTAATTTACTATAAAAGAATGACACAACATCCACATTGGTTTTATTACACCAAATAGCATGAAGGTAATCCTCACCAATAATAGTCTAAATTACATCCAAAACCTCCACTTTTAAAATCCAAAAGAACAGATAGAGTCTACGATCCAAGACACTATCTCAAAAATCCATTTCATGATACTCTACATGGAGAAATTAAAAAGGGGTGGTAACCAAGATTGACACAACATAATACATATTCACAGTAGAGGCAATCCAATCAAGGAAAAAACTCAAGAATGAATATGATAAGGAAAGATAAATGTCGGTAGTTAACACTTCAAGTGATTTTCTACCTATCATGACAAAACACTTCTCACCTAAGGGATTAATGTTAAATGATGGATTTACAATTTATTTACACATGTCGAATCTCTAGTATTCCCAAAATTGAATTCATCAAATCTAAAAGAATTTTATAAAATCCCATCAATTATAGGTGATGTCGCAAGTCCACTAAATCAAGTCCAGACCATCAATCATATACATTATCCATCACTACATCGGTTACTTATTTCACCTCCCTAATTCTCAAATAAATATGTTATGAATATAATTTAGATTTGTATATAATCAACATGATTTACATAGACCAAATAAATAAATTAAAATACAATATTATTTATTTTATTACATTACAACTCCATATAGGAGTACAAAATATATATGAATATCATTTATATATTTGAGGAGATAAAATATCTCCTAAATAAAATCCTAAAAACACAAACTAAATATGAATATATTGGTATTAACAATATATTCTATTAACTAATCAATATAACCACAAGCTATATTACAAATATATTTTTATTAACAATATATTTGATTAAATAAACTTAACCTATTAACTATTAATGTAATATTGTTAACAACAATATTTATGTTAGTATTAGTAATGTGAACACATAACTATACATCAACATTCACCCCCTTGTGAAAATTATTAATCCTATCCTACACCCCCTTAATGTGAGCATGGGGAGAATATACATCTTCAAGAATTGACCCAAATAGAATTGTATGATAATGCATACTTATAGGTCTTAACACTACTATCTAAATCTTGTTTCACATGAAAACTACTATAGAAAGGAATGTATCATGTATTTAATCCATATGAATACAATGGATGTATCACTAGTTGATCATCTCCATAAAGAATTAAGGTAGTCAAAGGATCTCTGTAGTTAGAGGATTTTTATAGTTAGCTGCTCTCCTATATAATTGTTGGTCAAATTCATTATATCCACACTCTCCATTGTCTCTAAATAGTAGAGGTGATTCAAATAAGTGGGGGAATGAAAACACACAAAACTAAAAAAATGAAAATATCATGAGGAACCAATCCTCATTGTTATTTGATATAGCCTCTATTAATGTTTGTTTCCACCTAAAAAAATAGCATAGATGGTCTCTACTACTACTATAGAACTATCTTTGGCATTAGCTGATTTGGTGTAGAGCAAACCACATTGAATAAATCAAAAACCGCACCACACATGTGAATATGAATGTCCTTCTATTCTTATTCAAACACACAGTGGAAAAAATCACACTACACAAAATATTACCAAAACATTGGCATGGCCCTATCATTGATAACTAATGAGAGGTTAATGAAAGACTTCCAAATTTTTATTCCTTGATCTTCCATTTGTTGAAGCTACTTACTCAATCGATATTTCAATGAGGCTCATGTTGTTGATGATAATATTCCCCATAATTTGGGCATTGTGTACAAGAGAAAATGCATCCATATAATAATTTCTTATTTTATTTTTACAAACATGACTCGATGATGACCCAAAAAATTTTGACACTTTCAAATTTTATGACTTAACTCTTATGACAACATATTCCAAAAAAAACTAAACCTTACCTATAACTTGACTCAATACTCTTACAATGACATTAAAAATAATTGATGACACAATGAATTTTTTTGACAATAAGACTGAATACATAAAAAATAAATTTGACTCTTTGGATATAAAAAGACTTAATTATAAATAATGACTAATTTTTCTAATGCTAAAAGAAAATCTATAACTAAAACACTAAAGCCTCTATATAAAGGCATTGACTAAAGGTATTTGTAGAAGTGATTATGTTTTCTAATAACATATGACTATTGAAAAATTAAATACACTATTAAAAATCTATTAACTTACTTAAACATATAAGAAATGACATGTCTAAACTCAAACACTAGTAAAATAAGAACAAAATCCTATGCGATAACAACCGTGGGCTACTCTAAAAATGCATGATCTATTTCACTTAGATGTCAGATGGAGAGATAACTATCTAAGTGATATTGAAGAACAAAAACTTATTATACCAGACTTCTAAAGGTGAGATGGAAGGACATCATTACAATGTTTTGAGATAGGAAAATGTGAATAGAAACCAATCTGATAGATTTTTCCTTAGGAGCACATAGTGTCATCAAGACCTAAAGGATAAAGATGCACCAATAGATCACTCCAGATGTAGATATTGACACGCAATATCTACAATGAATGCATTACTACTTTATTCACAACTACAAGTATTGAGAAATAGATCTCAAGAAAAAAGATTCATGCTAAAAGTGAGTTGAAGATCTATTCAATGCACCAACCTGTGTTCACTGCATAAGGTATGATGATGAAACACCACACACATATCTAAAAATATCATATTTGTCAATTGACTAGAAGTTTATTCTTTTGTTGGATTCATTGAGATGTGAACAATAATCACTAATATGCAATAGTCTTCCCACATTAGATACACAAAGCTATAGATTAATTTCAATATTAATTAACATATGAATAAACCAACTCGATGATAAAACTAATAATGCAAAGTTTCTAAAAAACTATAACACAATTAAAGCCTATGCCTATAAAAAATTTCACTACTAAATGAACTTCATGGATTTGGGACAACAAATAATATGAATTTTTCCCCTAAAAACAATTCATTTTCCCATCACATGGTAAGACTAGGGATGCTCTCATACTAGATAATGAATTAGGTTTAGATTTGTAGAGAATCAACATGATTTACATAGACCAGATAAACAAATTAAAACACAATAATATTTCTTCTATTGTATTACACTTCCATACAGAAGTAAAAAATATATAAGAATATCATTCCTATATTTGGGGAGATCAAATCTCCTTCGAAATATCTCCTAAACCAACTCCTAACAACACAAACTAAATATGAATATATTAGTATTAAAAATATATTATATTAGCTTATCAATTTAACCACAAGATATATTATGAATATATTGTTATAAACTATATATTTGACTAACTAAACTTAACCTATTAACTATTAATATAATATTGCTAACAATAATATTTACGTCAGTATTAATAATGTGAACACATAACTATACCTCAACAATATACATGATTATTAGCTTCCCTAAAGTAATTTGATGCTAACAAAGATTACATTTCAACTAGGACAGACTAAATTAAGTGGAGGATGTTGTTGAATCACCAAGCCTTAGCTTGCTAATTATGAATCGCCTCCACTATGAGATTAGAATCTCTTTCAATTATCAAGTATTTGATTCCGCATTGTCTTGTAAGTTGTATGCATAGGATAACTACTTGGGCTTTTGAGTTATTATTGGTTCCATCTATGATATTTGTTTAGGTGACATGAGTGAGAGAACTAAAGCAATCTTAAATATTGCATCTCACTCTTGAGGCTACTCACTTTCCTCATGTTGCTCTATTAAAATATAATGAAACTAGTAGAGTGAGTCCAAGGAGACCTAACATGTAAATGTCATAAAACACTATATACCCTTGATCCATTAATGGGGCATCAACAAATAAATTTAATGAGAGAGAGAGACTTGATAATTATTTGATGTTTATTGGGAAGATCTTCATGAGGAGGTGTTAATATACTAATTGATCAATTTGGGTAATTTCAAGTTAAACCGATGGAGTGTCCACTTGCAAGGGGATTATCTTTCAAACTTGGACCTGATTTAATACTTTCAAGGTATCTCCAGCTATAAATCAAATCTCATGAAAAAAAGAGACCAAGTATTACTAAATTAAAAACCATAAATTTGAAAAAATATGGATTACTTTTAAAATAATTTAGATTTAATTTGTATGAAACTGATGATAATGTTACTAAAATTATAGTTTATAATTAATTTTTACACTTGAAATAATCATATGGTGAAGCTACATCCTTCTAAACAATGTTTCATAGCTAATGGCATGGATTTTTTGGTTTCTCCCAACAATGTGATGATAGACATCATTTTGATTACTCAATATTGTTCATCTTTTCAACTTCTATTTCCACTATATCTACTTGTCATAACATTATTAATTTTTAATTTTTAATTTGTAACACATTTTCAAGAATTGCAATCAATGAACACCATGTTGGCAATTGAAAAATCATCTCCAAAGGTCTCTTTAAAAATAACTTCATCCAATATATATATATATATATATATATATATATATATATATATATATATATATATATATATATATTGAAAGCCTTAGAATATTTTTCCCCCCAAACAAACATGAAATTTGAAAATGTGTAAAGCATGGCTTGAATGATTTGCCTCAAATGATTATCATCTATCGTTTACCAAAGGCCAATATGAGTAAAAGACTACATTACCACTTTCAAAATTCATTTGGAATGATCTCAAATGTATTATAACATATTTTATATTATATAATCTTGTTTTATTCTTGTAAAATTCATTTTTATATCTTTTATTTCATGCACAATAAATAATAAGTCATCCAACCCCAAAATCAATAATTTTTTAGAAGTTGGTTTTAGCTCTCCTTTGAAATGTCTAAAATTTGTTAAAAAAGAAAGAAAACATTTATTAAAAATATTATATTATAAGAAATACAACATAGAAAATTTTCAAGAAAATATTTTACATGTTAGATTGATCATTGATGCACTTTTGATTTGCATTTTAAATTGTAACATATAAATATATTGCATTTCATTTGATGAATTTTTTATTTAATTTCCTTAAATCTTATAAAGATTCATATAAACATATATAAAATTATATACATGCTTAGGGACATGTAACTAGACTCATTTTACATGGATTTATAATTTCTATTGCCATTTTTGTAACATACATATGCATATACATATTTATAATGAATCCTCATAACTTGACCATAATGGACACTTCTTATGCATTTGTTAAAATAGATGTAGCTCATCATATTTTTTTTTAAAAATGATTACTTATGCAAAATATTTATGTTATTTAACACACACACACACACACACACACACACACACACACACACATCCCCTTTTTCATCAAAATATTCTTAATAAAGATCATGTATACTCTAAAGATAATTAATTATCTCAAAGGCATAATATCACATATTGAGTTATTTGAAATAGGGTAAATTCAACATTTAAACAACATTTAAATGGGTAAATATAACCACATTCAAGTCAACATAATAATAAAATGAACCCACACTTCCAAATCTCAAGCCAATGTAGTATATTTGATTGTCTTCTACTCTCTCCTATTGATAACAAAAAATTCATTTGTAATGTGTTTAAAAGAATAAAGATAATTAATATATTCAATTATATAAAAATGTATAATTACACATTCATTGAAAATGGTTTTTCACCCTTTTTTCCTTTTTATATTTTGTCCAACTGCACTCCTTCATTGAATATTTTGTTCTTTATACCATGCAAGGTATTATGTAATGTAGCAACTAAAAATTCTCATCATCAATTGATTTGATATTTGTATTTAAAAGTTGTTTTATTTTATAGTTTTACTTTGTGTTGCTTTTGTTTAGGCTTCAAGCTACAGAGTTATGTTTTGGGTTGTTTTGTTTAAGACACAAAGTTGTATAGTTGTGTTGTGAATTGTTTAATTGAGACATAAGTAGAGGCAAAAATATTTTGTCCATATTATGAATAATTGATAAATAAAAAATTATATAATTTTAAAAATATGCATGATCTTATCTTAAATTATTCAACTTGAAATTTGTCATGTTCATTGAATTGATTTTCAATTAATATTGTTTCTTGACTTTCATTCAATGCCATATTTGCTACACACCAAAATATTACTAATCTCTTAGGTTTGAAAAATAAATCACACACTGAAAGATTGTTAAGATGTTTTATTTGAAAAATAAAGCATGATTATAAAATAAAATAAAAATGTTATGCACCTGGTAGTGATTGAAGCAGTTGTTCTAGTATTGGTTCTCATGAATCTATCAAAAAAAAATTAAATTGAACATTAAAATTTATTTATTCTTTAGTTTTTATAATGTAATATAAATTCCATTGCATTTGCTTACAAGAATACACCAATCCATCTCATGTATATACACCCATCACATCACATGTTTGTTAATTATTGAAAGTAGAGATAAGTCTCTGCCAAAATAAGTTATCTAATTCATTTTTTAGTGGCCTTCCTATTTTGTGTGAACCAATAATTTGAAATGTTGGTATGTCTTTACTGATGTCAACACCTTATTCTAATTTACTTTGTTTTGAATGGAGGATGAAATATTTAAGCTGAAAATTAGTGGAATCTTGAGAAAATTTGATACATGTAATATGAGTCCAATCGAGTCTGTCACTATCTAGAACCCAAAGTATGGCACTCTTATTTTGCATATAATAGAAACTACAAAAACACAACTTTCTAAGAGAGTTATAAATTCCATAGAAATGGTAAAGTTTATGAATGATGAATACATTAAAATCCCAAACAATAACTTTATCAATCAATGCCTGAATAAATAGGTGGATATGTTCTTCCTTAAACTATTCAATGGCATTCAAAAGATCAATAATTATCAAATCAACATTCACACAAGCAATGAACATTACATTGAAATCTTTTAAAATGGATGGCTAAAGACATGGGGGGCTGTAATGGAAGATAAACATATATGTATATGTCTCATGAAGCTAACCTCCATCACTATCTAGATGTTTTCTCAATATGTTTATTGAATATGGAGATAATGCTTCCCATCTTTTTTTATTTTTTGAAATACTTTCATTCTAGACACACAAATCTTCAAACCTTTTCATAGAAATTCTATAAACTTCATTAATTCTTTAGGTGTGATTATTTTTTTATGTTGAAAGTGTCAGATCATGATTGGTGAAATAATTTGAATTTTTTGATAATATGTTACTTTCCAGCTTCTCTTTTTTGTACCAAGTGTCCATGTTATTGCACCCAAGGATTTTCAAGAAATAAATAGAACTTTTTCCAATAAATATATTAGTTCTATTTTTTGTTTATCTAAAATCCCTTGAATATTTCCTAGTACTATTGTATCAATCACATTTAAATCTTATTTATCTAAATTTGGTAAAGTACCACTTTCAAAAAAATCAAATGACTTATCAAAACAATCACTAATAGGTTATTACATGAAAAGAAACCATTTTCTATCATATGGTTATGTGTTGAGAAGTTTATTTGTGTGAAAAAGTGTCTATCTTGTTCATGTATTTATTCTCTATTTTTTATTATAACTCTGTGTTGGCCATCTATAATTTTGAACCTTGTGATTTTTTTCTCCATCATATCTTCAATTAATTCTTTTGATTTTATAATACATATAGGGTTATTTGGATCAAGAGGAATTAACAAAGTATCCTTCATTGAAACCTCATTATGTTTTACAAATTAATGAATTATATAATTCACCCCTCTTTCATTTTGATTCCTTATTTTGATATTAACATCTCCCAATTCACAGAGATCTATAGGAATGTTCAAGGCATAATTGCTAGAGGAAATATACCATGTAGAGAATTCAATATGTCTAATCAAAACTTTGTGCAACCAAAAGTGTGTCAACCTTCTATTTGGTTTTATTTTTCTCCACTCGTGTGAGTAATTGTATAGACTTTTTCAAATCGACATACAAATATGTTTCCCTTGCTTGTCTTTTTTTCTTTAATTTTTTTTAACATGATTATAGGGTATCTTAAATTCATATTTACATGGTGGCAAGTATAATAACTTGGTGCCCATTTTTCATATTTTTATTTCAACATATTTTGTATTTTAAGGACCAAATTATCTCTATCTATCAACCTAGATATTTCAAGGTTGTCATAGTTATCCAAATGAAACACAAATGTTTCACAATAAGGAAAAGCATTCATTTTTATCAATTTCATTTTATTGGGTATAAATTTATTGAAATTAGTTGTATCATAATAGAGAATTCCCTCTTTTCTATTCCATAATTAAATTTGGAATTTAATGGCATCTTAAATTTCATCCTTATCATAAGAAAGTATTATTCTAATATGAGAAGATTCTTTTCTAGATATAGTGTTGAACAAATAAATATCTGCATGCATATTTGTTAGAATAATTAACTCAAAATACCAATCAACAAGATAAATTTTGTCACCACCATAACATGAAAGATATAAATGTGGATTTAATTTTAATTTTGATAGTTTAAATGGTACTATACCAAAATTTATTTGATTAAGGTCTTCTTCTAATCTGTAAGTGTGGGAATTTATTTATCACATGAAGACACTCTATAAATCCATTAAAATGATTTAATTATTAATATTTTGTAAAATCTAAATTTCATATTGTATCACTTACAAAATTATTTGTGATTAACTTGTGATTATTTATATATCACCAAATGTGAATTCTAAGCTACAATATTAAATACATATTAAATCTTCATAATATATACAATAACTTGGAAATAAACTAAAAATGTATGGCTAACCCAGAAATAAATTATATATAAGGAAATGTTAAAGGGGATTACCTAATAGATGACTATGCATTTCTAATATATCATGCACTTACTAAGCATATCATAAAAGTAGAACATTATATTTATTCAGGGTTCTGACTCAGTGACCTGTATGTAATTTTAACAAACATTCACTATTGAGCTATCCTTTTCATTGATAATCATGTTGAAGGTATCTCCTAAGAGATACATTCAATGTCCCATTGAATTTATGATAAGGCCCATGAAAGAATATCTTATCCAAAGTAGGATTAACTAGAGAAAATTAGATGACATTTTAAATACATTTATTAAGTGTTTTAGGGATTATAAGTAAATAAAAACATCAGCCAATATAAACTGATAGGCAAAGGAATCTACATATATTTATTTTGAGGGATAAATAAGAAGGTGAAGTATGTTTCAAATATTCAACTTAAAGGGCCTTAGGTGAGGTGTTAAAACATTGCACAAATGTGGACATTCTACCACCCAAGGCTTCATCATTATTTAAAAATGATAAGCCATCTCCTATGTGTGGGATGAGGCATCAACACTCATCACAACTGATTATATGATTAACTTATCCCTAAGTATAATGCATATCAATCAACACCAAATTATTATAGACACTACAAACTATGAGAATCTCCAAGCCATTGCATTCAATACATAGCTAATATTCAATAACAAGATCTAAAAGGTCGACCATATTAAAATGCTTATTGACTTGTCTAAGTTTACAAAATTTGTCACAACTACTACCAAGACATAAGGACTCAAACACCAACAAAACAAAAAACATTACAACTATTCATGTATCACAATTTCAAAGAATTTGGTGTCAGCCTTAAGCTTAGAGCAATTATCTTTCACCAAAGGACATTTACTTGAATTTTCACCTACTAGCATGACACATGAACTAATGAAGTACTTTTAATTCAAACCATAAAAGTTTGATTGTATGAAATGGTTTTATTGATCCATTGAGTGAGGTTAAATGTACATAGAGTAGGTGAAATAAACCTTGGAGAGGTGCCCTAAACCATTTCTTGTAGGAGTGGGTGGAAAATATTTATTTCAAGAGAGGCTTAAAATAGACTATAACTCTCAGACCTAACTTATAGTTGATTGTTGTGTCAAAACACCCATCAATATGTATCTTTAAGGTATCTCCTAATAGATACCTTTCAAACATATGCAAGAGTGAAATTTTCCTTTAATGTATCTCTTAGGAGATACCTTAAATTTACCCATGCAGGAATTAAAAGGGTATTTCAAGGCCGATGAAGGAATCTCCCATGATATAACTATAAGGGCATTATCAATGGTCATACATCCAATTGGACATTGAATATATCTCCTAGTAGTTGCCTTTAACATGCACATAAGTGAAATTTTCCTTCACTTTGAATGCATTACTTAAAGGGCCTTGTAATAACTTCAAGGGTACCTTCAAGTTATATTCAAAGATATACCTTCAAGCTACCCATGAAAAAATTAAGGAGGTTTCAAATATTATTAAATAAAGTTAAAAGGGTTTGTAGCCTATATTTTGATTCTCCTTAATCCCTAAAAGTATGACACATGGCATCCCTTCGTTAAATAAAATCATGGAAGATACCTTTAAGGACATTGTCATACATTCCATTAGACATCGATGGTATCTCCTAGGAGATACCTTCCACATAAATAGGAGGGGAATTGTCCTTCACCTTGAAGGCACTAATGGGTGATACCTTCAAGGACCTTGTAATACCTTCAAGTGTAACTTCAAGGTATCTCCTATGAGATACCTTTCAAAAATGTGCAATAGTGGATTTAAATTATATCTCCTAGGAGATACCTTCAAGTTGCCTATGAAGGTAAACAAGGTAGGAGAAGTTTTAAGTGTTCCATGCTCCTATGATTTAGGAACTTGATAGGTGGTCCTCCCTTGCTAATTTTGTTTATCGATTTTAGTTGATGAATCCCTTTGATGAAATTTAGTCTTTGGTACTCCATACTCTACATATCTTATAGAAATTTGGTTCTTCAGTGTTTTACTTTAGTGGATTTTTTTGGAATAGAGTATTTATGAATTTAGGGTATGAGACTCAAAGCTGCACATTTTGGTATTCAATAAAAATATTCAAAATATTTGTTCGATATTCTCACACATAGTGTTATACCCTAAATCTAAACTTATAACTATGAAATATTAGTTACTTGGTAAAATAAATCTAAATAAGCGATAAAATGACACTTGGTAGAGGGTAATTATGTGTCACTCCTATTAAATGTCAATAGTGCCTACATGGCATACCAATTAAATGAGATGGCAAAGTTCATACTAAATAAAAAAATGAGTTTATAGGAATTGGAAATTAATGTCACGTGAACTAGAAATCAATGCCAAAGCTATATAAAATAAGTTTAAATGATGATGTTTTCATTTGATCTTGTTCTAACTTATGAATTTACTTACTCTCCTATGATAGAGCCCTAGCCACCAGTGCCTTTGACTTAAAAACATACTTAGGAGATCTGAGTGATTGAGTTGAAAAAAAGTACCAACTTAGTTGAAGAATAATGGTATCTTTATCCAAAATATTCATAGGGGTTTTTCCACCATCCCAATTCACAATCAAATACTAAATCAAGTACAATAATACTATTTTTTTACTCTATCATTTTCAATGATCAATACACTAAGTATTCACCTCTATGGGATGTCATTGATGCAATTGACACCCACACTCAATAAAAGAGTATAACACTAGAAAACAATTAATTGGTTGTATACCTACTCCCTCTCAAGTGACAAGGGATAAATTTCATGGTGACCAATCCTGAAGTAATGCCATGTATAGACCTACTATGAGACCTCTTCTTCACTAACAAGGTGATAGGGGACACCTTATTGAACCATTTGTAACATAAAACCATTATGTTCTATAAATTGAGACATGCATTTCAAAGGTATTTATGTTTTATAGTTTTAGATGCTACTTATGATTTGCACGATGTGGTAGGATGGAAAGAGAATAAATTGGCCAACAAAAAACTAAAAAAGTGACTTATCCCAGGGAGATTATCTCCTAAAGGATAAGGACCATGTACTCATCATCATGTCTAAGATGGGTGTTCATATTAGGATGTCACTTATAAATAGGATTTATGGTTTTCCAAGCATCTATTTTCTCCACATGGAATGTGTTCCACTTTTATACATGATGATGACCTTAGACTTAACCTTTGCCTTGGTGAGTATAATTAGCATCATTATATGGGAACAAGTTTTACACAAGGATAAACAGCCTACTGGTAGCCACTTTTATATGATGACCTATTGGATGTTGTGATGGGAGTAATATATAAACTATGTCTCACTTTAGGACCCAACTCTAGACTGCATCAAAAATCACATTTTCAATTATTATTCACTTATGCATATATACCAATTTACCAAGAACATCACTCTCATGATAGAGAATGTATACCCACAAGTGTGGTAGGATATTCATGAATTTATATTGCCTAAGGTATCCAAATAAATTTTAGACTCATTGGCACCATGGTGTTACTATTGGTTATATCTAGACTACATGGTGATTATGGTCAATAGTAATAAGATCAAACCCTTATGCCTTCCCAAGTACATACTAGATAAGCCGGTAGAATAATAAATATCATTTCAACTATGGTGGAGTGTAGATGAGGATTTAACATAAAATAATATCACATTTTATGTTATTTCATAATGATAGGTTGAATGTGCCACACAATCCAAAGGAACTTTGGAGAAGTGGGAAAAATGAGGACATAATATTCATTGACTACCTTGTCTCACATGGATTAGGAGATCCTCATGAAATAACTCAAAATAATATGAAGGGATTATGTATTCCATACCAACATGAGCCATATGATCATGAATTTATGTTCCTAAATGCTAAGTATGATGGACAAGACTTAGAAAGGGCACAAATAATAGAATTGAGGTAATAAGATTTGAGAATCATTTAAAAATAGCCCTCTATCTCAATTGCAGATGTACACCTTAGGCTTCCAACCCTAGGTGAATGGGATGCTTCATTATTTTGGATTAGTAGGCCTCCATAACCAATAGTAGAACAAGGAGATCCAACTTAAGATTCTCCCCAAGCATTGAAAGTCATCAAGAAGGATCTTGATGCAATTAGAGCTAAACTTCAATGAGATCAAGGAAATCTAATTTGCCTTGACTCCTTAAATTCATAGGGCATAGACCATCTAGATGCTACATCTATTAAAGAACCTAAAAGTGTGGATTTTTCATTTGTACCAACTCAAGAAGACTCCCCTACATCTCAAAAGGTTATAATTTGCTACAAAATTAAACCTAAGGCTCATCCTTTATTAACAACCTAGTTGTTGAGGAACAACCAGTGGAAGCACCTTCAATTCAGTAGTAGGCTACCAAACAGAAGTATGTCAATGAATAAATGGATCAAAATGAATAGGAGAGAGAAGGAATTACATAGGTAAAAATCCCTTAGCCTCTAATACATTAAAGGGAAGACACCTCTAGGTATCAATCAATCAAGTAAGGAGGCAACTTCTTTTGGATCTTCTACTTTAGTTTTTTCTTTTGTTTCCCTTTTTATAGTTAGATGATTTGATTTAATTATTATTGATTCTAGTACCCAACCATCCCTATTCACTCTTAAGGTATAGGATGTCTCCATTTTCACAATTTTTTCCACTTCACCAACTATATTCACATCCTTAATTTCCTCCATTATTGTTATCTCTCAAACTTGCAACCTTGTAAAGGTTGTTTTAGGCTTTCATAATTTAGAGTAACATGGAGATAATTATAGGATATGAGAGGCCTAATAGGTAGATTAAATATCTATATTATAATGTATATATCACCTTCATTTATTAATTAGTCTCTCTACTCTACACTACCAGCTTGTAAGAGAAAATAGAAGAAGATAAACTGAAAGAAAACCCATCTAACTAAGGTAATATACCAAAATGTCTCCTTCACTTACCTAACATGTACTAAGAACGTTGAGTTAAAACATGAAAATTATTTCACTTCTCAAATGGATACTCTCCAAAATCAATATTTCACATAGAGTCTTATATTAATGCATGATCTAAGGAAGTTTATCAATATGTCTATTAAAGACACTAAGGAAAGATTACACTTTATATACATACCAAATTATTCAATCACACTATACAACCTATAAGGATGATTAACCAATAGGTAAAGAGGAGAGGAAAAATGTAAGTATTCACTATCACTTCCATTCATCTACAAACCATGAACATACACTAACCACAAGCTTAGAGGAGGCATGACTTTAGTCTTATTCAGTTCATAGAACCAACTACAAGTTGAGTAGGGATCTACCACAAATTAGGTTAAGGATCATTAAAAATGCCAAAAATAGGCTTACTTATAGAGAGAATGAGGGGGGGGGGGAGAGAGAGAGAGAGAGAGAGAGAGAGAGAGAGAGAGAGAGAGAGAGAGAGAGAGAGAGAGAGAGAGAGAGAGAGAGAGAGAGAGAGAGAGAGAGAGAGAGAGAGCCCAAAACTAAGGGTGAATCATCCACTTAGTCTTCCTTCAAATTACACATAGTACTTGCCATATTATTTATTTTTCCTCTTGTAAAATGGAATATGAAATAGATATGATATTTTTTGGAATATTTAATAAGTCTTAGTAATTAATTGGAAGAGTTTTATGAGATGAAGTGCATAATTCTTGTGGTAACACCCTATATATGAGCTTACTTGTCTTCCTTGATGAATGAGTCTTGTTCCTTGAAAATAGGTCTTCAAGTCCAAATATATTCCTTAGTTCAAACCTTCTCCTCATCCATTTATGAGGTCTCTCCACCTTTCTAGGTCTGTTAGAATGCTCTTAAAGTTTGTTTGGCTTTGTATCCTTGACTAGGCATATGGGAGGAAAATGTCTCTTTCTTGATTGTTGAGACTCCTTCAACTTTTGAATCTTCCTTACAATAAACCTCTTGAATTTTTATTGATTTAAAGTGGCATATAATAAAAGGGATCACCTTAATAAATATTTTTAAAGAGTTCTTACGCATTTATTTGGTGATTGACTCCTTAAACTCTTTCTTTTGCACTAAGGAAAGGTGAAATTTTGGATTTGGTTTGAATAAGTTTATTTTCCTCCATGGATGGATTATTATCATGAAACAAGGATTAAAATAGGAAACTTAGAGCCATAAAACCCACCAAAATATATGTTTTTGTTTCATTAGCCTATTTTCCTACCTATTCCTTATAACCCTAAAAATAGGTTAACCTCCTTGTATAGAAGAATGTACATGATATAATAGAAAATATTCACATTTTTTATGACTCATTATCTCCCTATACCTCCATGCCAAGTTTTAGCATCCAACTTTGAGTGTAAGTATGCCTTTTTCTATCAGTTTTACCTCCAATTTGACTTAATTAAGCCTCTTAGGCCTAGAAATAGAGATTTGGCCAAAATGACCATGTTAAAAATCCAAAAAAAATTATTCACTTTACTTATATTAATACCATGCTCCATGTAAAATTTCATGTTTTGAGGCCTTGTGTATGAGGGCAAACCATGAAATGGCCATTAGCAAGCTCTTTCTTCAATGTCAACTCAAGACTACCTTTAAAGAACAAGTTTTTATGAATACTTATAGGGTTATATGAATGAATTTTTTTGACCTAATAGTGTAAAATACAACTTGAGGAAACCTCCCCAATGGTTCTTATGTGCTTAATTGCTCAAAACCCCTTAATTCTACCTCAAAACCTTGAAAAACACAACATATAGTACAATCTATACAATTGTATGTACATAAAACTACATGATAATAAACTAATTATAGTTATAAATAATTTTAAAGAGTTTTAAAGGTAATTTATATTCATTTCAAGTACTTAATATATAAAAGTCTCTTAACTAGTCAAAATTGGTCTTCTAGGTAGCCTATTAATGGCTCAACTTCTTAACAATAATTCATAAAGGCTAGGGCCTTTCATGAACTTATTCCACCATGGTTTTCAAGGGTATAGGTGTAATTAAATCCCCCTAATATATTTCCACACCATTCATCTCTTCATGTAAGATCCAATAAAAAATTTGAGCCTCTTGGGTTGGGAGACTACTTTTGGTGAAATCGAGAAGAGGAAAAGAGTTTGTGTTGGCATTTTAGAGCTTTTTTTTTGAATAAAACACTCCAAGGAGGTATAAAACATTCATTTTTACCTTATCCAATTATATCCTTCATCATTTCTACCCTCAAGATCCTCTATGACATCTTTCTCTTAAGCTCAAAGTTTGTGAGCAAAACCATGCTCTTGACCCTAGCTGCTACATTTTGTCCTTTTCAGTTTGAATAAGACCTTATAAAATAATTTTCACCATTTATAATATGTATCTCATTAAATTATACCCCTTATAAACATTTATTGTATTTGAGAAATCCATTTGATTTTTCTTGGATCTCAATTTTTTAAATAACACTCATGATGCAAAGACTAGTTGTAAGTGTTTATCATGGTTTCTTGGCCTTAAAATAAGATTGGGAAAAAAATTAATACTTTAATAGGTTTTTGATAGTGATAAGAATTTATTATATCCTTGTGAAAGTGTCTAAACTCTCATTTCTCCCTCTCACACAATTTTTCTTCATGCATTTGGTGCACAAGCTTCTATAACCTCATTACACCTCACGATTGAGTTCATGAGAGCTCTCTTATTTTGAATGATTATTTTTAACACTTATGTCTATATTTAAAATTTATTATGAGATTACTTATTTTTTCAAACTTCAAATTTACCATTGTGCTTCACATCCTCTTCTTGACCCTAGAGACAACTTGGGTTTACCCAGACAGACTTGTAGGTGGTCATTTGGTGTTTTGATTCCCTTTGGAAATTGGAAACTTAGTCTATATCTCAATAAGAATCTTGATGGTATACATTTTAAATTTTGGAGATTAGTTATCTTTTTTACCTCTAAAACTTATTCATCTTAAAAATCTTTCTTCACATATTGTATATTGTCCTAATTGTAACTATAATTGCAGGCTTTCTAGTAGATTTTACTTCATCCCTATCTTCTAATCTTATTTAGGTCTCCTTGACCTTCAATACATCCATAATTTCATCTATTCACTTGATCTCTAACCTTAATTCACATATTCACTATATATATTGCATCACAAGCTTCCTATTTTGTGCTAAATACAATGGTTGTATGTGACTATGTTACCTTAATAATCATGTTTGAGTCCATACCCTATTTGATGGTCTCCAAGTTTTGTTCCACCTCTTCTAAATACTTGAATTTTCTTGTATGGGTTTTTGTGTCTTTCACTTACTCAGGATCTGTTGACAATATATTTAAATCCACCTACTTCCATGACTACAACATGCTACTGTCTTGAAGTACCTTTTTTGTATGACTATTGTAGGTGTGTATTTTGCCCCTTTGTATAGATAGAGAATAAATTTATTAAAATTCTTTAACATATTGTCAAGATGAATTTATCTATGTTGACACAAGAGCCTATAACCTAAATTTTGTATGTAGGCCCATATATAGGCTTATAAATATTAAAACAAGATTAATACCAGAACCTTAAAGTTTTCAAACTAACCTTAATTTCTTCAAATTTATCTTCATGAACTCTTGTTGGTACATGAAAGGTATAAATAAAAAAGAGAACACCATATAGTATTGGAAAACCTTATTATGGGATTGAAAATTTCTTAGGATAATCTCAATACTTATAATCGATGAAGGCATGTTATTACCTTAAAATTTATTAAAAAAACTCCTTAAATAATACTAAAATGTGCTTTAAAAACCTTGAGATGATCAAAATCAGTTATCTATTAGATGGTTGACTGATGCACTAATATCATATGATTTACCTTAGTCACCTTCATGCCTAAGTGCACCAAATTGAAAATTTTGCAATAATATAACACTTGTAACTCGATTATACTACAACCTCTATGGCTTTTGTTCTATCTTTTCTTGACATCATCCTAATGTCTCTCTAAAAACCTTCATGGTGCCCTTTTGGCACTTGATTGCAAGTTTTTTATGTTCACTTAATCAAAATGATGAGGCTTGTGTTAGTCTTGATTCTCTCTCTATAAACCTCTTTATTCTATGGAATCAATCATAAGTTCATTTTGATCATGATCACACACACAAACCTGTATTATCAACATTCATGCCTATAAGTGATCTTTTGAACTATGAGTGTCATTATCAACATTAATAGAGTGTGATGTGGAATCACTCCATGATATTTCATACCTATTTAATTTCTCCAAGATCCCTAAAAATACCTCATTTTCTATATGGTTCTCTTATGTTATTCATTAGGATCTTTCATGGAAGATGTCTCAAGTCATTAGTGATGAGTTATCTCTTGAGCCATGATCTCTTAGATATCATGTGGATAATTTTTTTAGGATGAATAAATTTTATCTCTCAATCAATTACCTGATAAGATCATGTTGACTTCCTTGAGACCCTTTCACATTAGAAGCTAAATGGTGCTAACTACTTCATGACAAAGACACCATTTCCTTTCTAACTATCTCATAAATGACAAATTTTCAAGGTAAATGCACATGAAATAATTTTTTAAAGGTAATAGGTGTATCTTGATTTATTAAGTAATTGAGAAACCTCAAAGATTAAAAAACTCACTTGATAACCTAAAAAATGCTTCAAAGCTACTTAAATAGACCATTCACAAAGTCAAAATAGAAGATCAATTTTATGCTATAAGTACCTTCTTAAAAATATTTAACTAATTAATCCAACATGAAAGTATTCCTATTTGACCCTAATATCACCTAACCATAAACAGTTTTATCCATCAAGTTATGAAGTGAAGAAACAAGAGCAACCCTAGACCTTGTCTGAATGAATAAGTCATTGTGACCCCCTTATACTCTTAATGATTGTTCATAAATATGGGGAGCTTAATATGACAACCAATGCCACAAACTTTAATTTTATTAGTGACCATATCATTTACTAAGAGCTTTGGACTTGAATCTATCTCCTGACTGTACTAAGCAAAAACCTATGACCTTTAATGAGTTGTCAAAGAAGTTGATAAGGGAGAAAATAAGGTTTTCTTCATTTTAACACCTAAAGCTTCCTCCAAACCATGGATTTGACCTTGAGGGGAATAAATGAGGTCCTGAAGATGCTTGAAAATGAATTACATCTCATAAACATGTACAAATAATTCAAAATAACCTCTTATATCACTAAAAATGCCATAATCACTTGAGAAACCTTATGAAGCTTCTATAAAAAAATATTAACTAGACCTTGTCAGGACTGAATAGGTACATCATGATATTATTCTAGTATTATACTACCATTATCATGCAAAACCTACTTTAGAAGCCATAAAGTGATCTAAAATGTAAGCAACTAGGTTATGAAGTTAGCCAATAATATCACCAACCTGTTTAATCTTTATTAGAGTATGTCGTGACCTTTACAATTGATATGAGACCTATCATGACACCTTAGACTCATTTAAACACATGAAACCCACTAAAGTAGCTCAAGAAGTGGCTAGACAAGCATATAACTATGATGAACAAAACCTTAAACTCATAAAATTTACCTTAAACATTGCTAAATAAGGTTTCAAATAAACATTCCAAGTACATAAGATGAAAAACACCATGATCTATAGGGTAAAAAAGCATGATGATCAGAGTTTCAAATTTTAAGGGTAATAGTTTGATCCTTGAGTTCAAACTTGTCAATAATTAGTTATGTAGTTAATTCTATCACTACCCCATCACCCCCTATAACCAAAATAAAAGCTTCCAACAAAGTTAAGGGAATATTGGAAAGTTACCAGCTTCATATGTCATCAACTAAAATAGACTTCCCAATGTCTTCCTTCAACTCTTCTCAATGTCCCCTATGACATCTTTAGAGAAAGATGGAAATAAGAAACCAACATACACAGTCCACCCACTACCTTAATATAGAGGTGTGGGTTGGTCAAAAATCATATGGCCTTACCTTCCTAACCTAGTACTTTAAGAGGATTTGATACAAGTATCAAAAGATACATTATTTAAGACTATAGTCAAGGAAAATCAACCAATGAGTCTATCCCAATTGGTCATCCCACATTAGGTAGCTGATTTATGGTCAAAGATTTCTCAAAATCCAAACCTCACAATCACAAATTTGCCCATACTAAGTTCTATATTTGATAAATCCATAGGGAGTGTCCAAATGGTAATGAAGATAAATTGGAAGATGATACTAGAAGAGGGATCATTCTAGAAGAGAGATAAGACATTTTTACCTTATCCAAGAGAAAGAATAGGAAATTAGGGTAGTCCCCATACATAGAGGACTACAATTCCTATCTTGAGACACTTAAGGATTCCTTCATAGAACTATATGAAAGAACAAAAAAGGAAAGGAAAGAACTTGAGTAAGAATTGAATCAATTAAAATAACAATAGAAAAATGTTTTGGATCAAATAAAATAACAACAGTGAATGGTTTATGTTCTTTCAAAGATTTAGATTAAGGTCTAGAATGTTGCATCCATGTTATATAATAGTCTTGATTCCATTTCTATAATGTGGGTATAGTTAACCCCTCATTTGATTGAAACTTATAAATTGTATTATTATTTAAAATAGGATGAGAATAAAATAAAATTCCTTATTCTTTACACAAATAATAAGGTATACAACCAGCTTGACCTAATGGCACCATTAGAGCCTTCAAATGTTCTCAATTTGGTTTTCATTAGGACTTAAGAGGCTAGGGAATGGATCATGGAAACTAAGGCAGTAATACCTAAACAAATAGAACATGAAAATCTTAATTACAAATCCTAAAATAATTAAAGCTCTCAATAAAAAGATGGTGGGTAAGCTCATAAGTATAATCAATTTTGATCAGCTTCTTCAGCAAACTTTTACCAAATTCAAGAAAAGTCTTCAGGGAATTTCATTGGAATAAATTGAGGTTGAGTTTCACTTTTCAAGGAAAAAGGTGATGAAGGTGGATATCTTTGGAATAAACTTTAAAAATATAGAAATTGAGCATGTAAAGCTCTTAGAACAAGTAAAAAGGGTGCATAGACCTCCATTATTGAATATGGATAATATCTAATATTAGAATGACATTGCGCACAAGAATTTTTAAGTTTTGAAAACTAAGAATAAATTTGGTGCTCTAACTTCCAATTCAATCCCCACATCCACTTTGATGCCTCCAACAGTCAGTAGTGCCATGTAATCAACTAGTTAGCCTTGAGTTGAAAGCTAATTTTGTACATACATATGCAAAAGGTACTAATTATTTTACTCATAATTTAATTATATTTATCACTCTAATGTAGAAACTGTATGAAATTATATGTGAACATGCACATGTTGCATCACATTATACCAGTTAAGTTATTTTTAGATATAGTGGTAATTAACTAAGAGCATGCATACATGCAGTTTTGAGACTAAGATTAGAATTGATTTTCTAATTACATAATGTAAATATGAGTTTGCATGAACTTGGAGGATGAGACGAACCCTCCCAAAGTCTATGTATACATGTATAACCCTCATAAAGGAGTAAGGGGATTTTTTTATCAATACAGGAATAAATTAGTTTTGATTATCATGAAACTATGTCGATAATATTTATTTCCATCTTTGTGTTATTAAGATCTTGTTTTCTTGGTGGTATTATCCCAATAATTTGAAGTATGCATAATCTATAAATAATTATAATTGTTAGCATTGATATACGTTAATTCTATATGTTCAAAAGTTATTGAAAGTTAGGAGTTTTCATTGATCAAAATAGTTGGTTAAAATTACATTAATATTTTGAGGTGTGGAAGAGTGTTTTCTTTTGGTATAGTCATCTAGGTCTGTGCTACACTACCCTAGATACCTTCTTGGTCTGACCTATAATCTCTTATATAAGGGTGTGTAATAGGACCTCTAAAAAGAGAAACCTTTAATTAAGATCATTAAGTTTGTTATGATTTATTCTCAGACTCTTAAACTATGTATATTTGTAAGTGTGAAATATTTACAAACAATGAGAACCAATGATATCTTCAAGTGATTTGTAATACATTTAAGTGTACCTTTAAGGTATCTCCTACAAGATAACTTTTAAAAATGTGTAATAGTGTATTCAAGGTATATGTCCTAAGAGATACCTTCAAGTTACCCATGAAAGTATTACAAGGTAGTATAAGTTTTAAGTGTTTCACACTCTTGCACATTGGGGACCTACTAGGTGGCACTCCCTCAAAAAATTTGTTCAGTAATTTTACTTAATGAATCCATTTGACATGTTTTAGTCTTCAACACTTAGCACTCTACATATCCTGTATGAATTTAGTTATCCAACATTTTCCTTTAGATGATTTGTTTGAAATAGAGTATTCATGAAATTAGGGTATAGTACTCAAAGATGAATTTAGAAAGAATTATAACTATTCATAACTTACTATTTGGCCACTTTTCTTCAAGAACCAGGTCTCCAGTTTTACACCTAGATTTTTATAGGTCTTCACAAAAATTTCTTCAATGGTTTTGCATGGTAGATCCCTCCAACACATTTAGATATTTAGTGATTTTTCTCAACAAAAGAGTTTTACACATTTTGTAATTTGGTAAAAAGGTTCATAAATTTTATTTAGGATGCTCACAAATAGTGTTATACACTGACTCTCAACTTTTGAATACTGAAAGATTAATTACTCATTAAACTAAAGATAAAGAAGTGATGAAATGACACTTGGTAAAGGGTAATGTGGTGCCACTCTTACTAAATGTCAACAATTATTTGTACTACTTTAATGGGTACCTTCAAGGTATCTCCTAGGAGATAGCTTTTAAACATGTGAAATAGTGCATTCAAGGTATCTCCTAAGATATACCTTCAAGTTACCCATCAAATTATTATAAGGTAGATAGAGTTTTATGTGTTTTTTAAGGTATTATAGAGACACAAAAACTTTATTAGTTCAACAACAAGGTTTAAAGTTAAAAATATTTGCACCGCATATTTTGGTACTCCTAAATCCCTGAACATATGACACTTAGAATCCCTTTGTTAATATGGGATCTCATAAGATTAAATATTTATTTGATTTTTGGTTTAATTCCTTAGAATGTCACTATCTATGAACCTCTGAGATCTCAACATCTGGCATGATCTCATCAACTAATGACCATGGAAGGTTCAAGTGAATTGAAAGGTGTGAAGCCATGGATTAATGATGAGTTGACACCTAATATCATATGGAAGAACTAACCCTGATTATTTGGTAATAATCATTAATAACTATCTCAAAGTCAATGACTAAACATTTAGAGTTAACAAATGTTTTCCATATGGTAGGTAATTAAACCCACTAAAAGTGATTGTTATTTTCATAATTAAATGGGAATTTAAACCAAAATTTCATATCTAAATTAATGGCACACAAATACAATAAAATTTGAAGCTCATGAATGGTATATGAAAAATATACCTGATGCAGGAACATCTACATACATCTTTAGGCAAGACATGGTTACGTTGGGATGCAAGTCATGATTGAATTCAAATCCAAATTATTGTATTTTCCCTCCAAAAATGTTGTTAATGAGGGGTAATTGTAAAAGTAAAGGTATTAAAAAAAAATCAATGTAAAAAGTAAAAGAGTGAAAGTGGTTAAAGGAGAATCTCCTACATTGGGGCTGTTGAGAAAATAAAGGAGGAATGGTTGAAAATCTTTCAACCTTGGTATATTGTTGCAGATTACAAACTGTGTTTGTTTTGATCTTGAGCCAAGTTGGGCGTAGAGGTTAGGGAGGAGACTCTTTAAAAAAGAGAGTAAGATATGCATTAATGGAATAAGAGGAGAAAAAAAGAGAGAGGGACGTAGATAAGAGAGAGGGAGCACCTCATTTAGAGAAGAAAAAAGAGACAACCAGGAGATCAAGAATGTAAGAGAAAAGAACAGAGAGAATATTTGGATGTGAGGACAAGAAGAGGGAATGAAGTGTCTAAATAAGGATTTGGAAGGCATTGATCATGATCATGGATGTATTGACCCCTTTATTTTTAAGTGATCTTGTTTTATTAAGAAAAATGATGTTGATTTTCATGTGAATAAATGCAAACAATGATGTCATCTGTAGAACTCTGGTTTCAGCTGTAAGCAGGCATGTGTGTATGTAATTTCCCTTAAGAGCTTAAAGAAAAATGATCATTTATTGAAGTTAAATATGCATGATAGCCTTTGGATATACATTGAGAACCAATTTCCAATTGTATCAGATGATTAAGAGGACTAAAATGTTGCAAAAGTTCAATGAACAGGGTGCAGGCCTGTGTGGAAAGACAACTAGGCACGGTTGGAAGAATGAGTATATCTAAAGTTTTACCCAATGAAAACTTATGAAATTTTGTGTGTAGATGCGTCTTGGAGTTATTAACTGAATTAAAGTGTTTTCAGATCTAATGGAGAAATTTGGAAAAAGATATGGTCAAAATACAGACCTATAGTTCTGAAATAATTTAGAAAAACGTGTTCTCAGGTACTAAAGAACACATAAATTTAAAAAGAATGCTCAGAATGACTTGAAATTTAATATGAAATTGGATAATAAGGTTGTTTACATGAATCAAATGTTTTATGTCTTAAAATTATTTCAATGAAAATATATATAGGACTGTATTTTCTGAAAGAGACTGTAAGTGAAAACCTGATTACTCATTTTGAGAAGGAGAAAGGATTGCATACATAGAAGATGTTATCCAATGGTTTTCATAGGTCCTATATATGTTTATAAAACCTATAATTATGATTTGAACACCTTTCAAGAAGCAAATGTAAGAACTATAGTGAAATAGGCTAGTATGAAGATCTATTAGGCCCAATCAAGAATAGGGAAAGTTGCAATTTGGAGAAGATGTTGTCACCTGAGGTGTAAAAAAGGTGAGGGTTACATCATTTTTGGTATTAGAGCTTGAAACTCTTGGGATTTGGTAATTTATCATTTTTTCTAATAAGTTGTTGTAGGATTCAAAAAAGGATCAAAAGACTAGGATGTAAAAGGCCTAGGTGAGATCAAGGAGATTGTCAAAAGACCAGTCAAGGACAAATGCTTGGGTGAGACAAGTGGACCAAAAGACTAGGGTGTCGAAGACCTAGGTGAGGACCTGAAGGGATCAAGAGACCAAGGTGGAAAAGACTTGGGTGAAAATTTTAGAAATGGAAGTATTGTTGAAGGCACTACAGAGCAGTAGAATACATGATGGTACTAAGAAGGAAGCAAGCATTCGAAAGAAGAGAGGTATGACTAGTAATGGAATTGATAAAGAGATTGATAGTTTGAAAAGAGATTTAGCTAATTTTATAGATAGATGTGAGTCTTGGATGCAGATGGACAAGCAAACATGGGTATGGCCAATGAGGAGGAGGATGAAGTGGCCAATTGATCTCCTAATGAAGAGGAGAAGAAGGCAAAATGAGATTGCCAAGAAGAGAAAAGCCCATAGAGGCAAGAGGATGAGAAGTTTTCCAAGTGAGCAAAAAAAACAAGAAGATATTGTGAAAAAATTTCTCATTGAGGAGAACAAGATAAGAGAAGAAATAAAAGATGAAGTGCTAGGAAGAGCACTTGAAAAGATAAGAGTGTTGGTGAAGAGAACACTCATAGGGACCTTGTGGTCTCTTATTTTTATATCTAATGTTGTCTTTGCATGGGTAATTGCAGGTATGAGTAGCCTTGTGAAGGTCAAAAGAAAGGCCTTAAATAATGAAGAGATTGGTGCAAGAGAGAGAAGTGAGTTTGTTGTTGATGATAAAGAAGAAGAGATGCATTGGTTAATGCATGAGGAAGGTGTTGAGGAACCCATACAAGCAAGAGGAGAGATAGAAAATGAATATGACTTCCATGATGCCATTGAAATCTAAGAAGAGGCAAGAGAATAGTCAAACATAAAGGAAGAAGAAAGTACAAACAATCAAGAAGCTATGAAAGTCAAAGAACTAATGGAGCAGCCCATTAAGGAGGTAAAGGTGAAATCAAAAATTGATTTTTCTTATTCTTATAAGCATGAAACTATTGATATGCATGTTAGAGAAGCAAAGAGAAAGGTATCCGGATTTTTCAATTAACCATGGATATGTGATGCCTAAATGGTGGAAGAAGCAAACTCCCAAGCAACAGGAAGTGTTGGTACAAGAGCATGGATGCAAGATGCCTACATGGTTTGAGAAGACAAATGATAAGAAGGAGAAACAAGTATTGGTACCTAAGAAGGCAAAGAGTGAAGATGTGAGTATTGAGGTAACAACACCAAGAAGTCAATGGAGGAAGGTGAAGGTTGACACAAGCAACCAAAGGTGTGAGGATGACACAAGTACATGGAAAGGTAAAAAAATTGTTTATGATGATGTTTTTGAATCCTTTAATGATATTATCATGAGAAATTAAAAATGGAAAGTGGCTATGTGGACTAATATGCAGCAAGGAGAGAATTCCAAATGGTTGGTTAATGAGGAAAGAGATGGATATAGCGCAAATCAATGTCTCATTGAATGCAAGAAACAAACAAGATGGCTTCAAAGAGAAGTTGAAGAGAGTAAGGAGACACAAGGTAATGGTGTTTCAATTGCTTTTGATAAGTGTACTAATGAAGAAGTTGGTTTATGTGAAGACAAGCTAAGAAAAGATTATATAAGGGGTAAAGGACAAATAATCCTTAAGAAAGAAGGACCCAAGTTTGATGAAGAAGATGGTGAGATAGATGAGATCTCACTAAAGGAAAAGTTGAGAATGTTGGAGGAGCTCTTTAGTTCTCCAAGAGAGTTGTGTAAAGATACAAATCATGATGAAAACACCATTGGTAAGAATGAAGAAATAAAAGAGCAAACCCAAGAGGCAAGGACAATTTTGATCAAGGAACAAGAACATGGAGACAGCCAAGAGGCTTCATGGCCTAAATATTTTGATTCTAAGGTGGCTTCGAATTTTTTGTATGCAGGTATGAAGGTTGCTAAAGTGAATGACATACATGAGTCATTGGAGAAGCTGATGAAACAAGAACAACAAGATCTAGAAGACATGTATGAAGATGAAGAAGCATGGAAGTGGGAGATGGAAGTTGAGAAAGAAATGAGAAGAAGGATATATCTAAAGAGGAAGAAAAGCAAAATGAAGCACAAAGACTATTCCAAACAAAGACAAGCATTGGTATTGGCAAGAAGACCTTGGGATCCAGGGATAGAGTGAAGACTAAAACATTGAGGAGATATCTCATTTGAACTAAGGTTCAAATTGTTTCTAGAGGGAGAGTATGATGCAGGACCATCTACATACATCTTCAGGAAAGACATGGTTACATTGGGATGCAAGTCATGATTGAATTCAAATCCAAATTATTGTATTTTCCCTCCAAAAATGTTGTTAATGAGGAGTAATTGTAAAAGTAAAGGTATAAAAAAAAAAGTCAATGTAAAAATTAAAAGAGTGAAAGTGGTTAAAGGAGAATCTCCTACGTTGGGGCTGTTAAGAAAATAAAGGAGGAATGGTTGAAAATCTTTCAACCTTGGTATATTGTTGCAGATTACAAACTGTGTTTGTTTTGGTCTTGAGCCAAGTTGGGCGTAGAGGTTAGGGAGGAGACTCTTTAAAAAGAGAGAGTAAGATATGCATTAATGGAATAAGAGGAGAAAAGAAGAGAGAGGGATGTAGAGAAGAGAGAGGGAGCACCTCATTCAGAGAAGAAAGAAGAGACAACCAGTAGATCAAGAATGTAAGAGAAAAGAACAGAGAGAATATTTGGATGTGAGGACAAGAAGAGGGAATGAAGTGTCTAAATAAGGCTTTGGAAGGCATTGATCATGATCATGGATGTATTTATCAATTTATTTTTAAGTTCTCTTATTTTATTAAAAAAAATGATGTTGATTTTCATGTGAATAAATGCAAACAATGATGTCATCTGTAGAACTCTGGTTTCAGCTGTAAGCAGGCCTGTGTGTATGTAATTTCCCTTAAGAGATTAAAGAAAAATGATCATTTATTGAATTGAAATATGCATGAGAACCTTTGCATATACTTTTAGAACCAAATTCCAATTGTATCAAATGATTAAAAGGACTAAAATGTTGCAAAAGTTCAATGAACAGGGTGCAGGCCTGTGTGGAAAGACAACTAGGCACGGTTGGAAGAATGAGTATATCTAGAGTTTTACCCAATAAAAAATTATGAAATTTTGTTTGTAGATGCGCCTTGGATATTTTAACCGAATGAAAGTGGTTTCAGATATAATGGAGCAATTTGGAAAAATATATGGTTAAAATACAAACTTGCAGTTTTGAGACAATTCAAAAAAACGTGTTCTCAGGTACTAAAGAGCACATAACTTTAAAAAGAATGCTCAGAATGACTTTAAATTTAATATTCAGTTGGATAATAAGGTTATTTATGTGACTCAAATGTTTGAGGTCTTAAAATTCTTTCCATGAAAAGATATAGAGGACTGTATTTTTTGAAAGAGACTGTAAGTGAAACCCTGTTTACTCATTTTGAGAAGGAGAAAGGATTGCATACATAGAAGATGTTATCCAATGGTTGTCATAGGTCCTATATATTTTTATAAAACCTATAATTATGATTTGAACACCTTTCAAGAAGCAAATGTAAGAACTGTAGTGAAACAGGGTAGTATGAAGATCTATTAGGCCCAGTCAAGAACAAGGAAAGTTGCAATTTGGAGAAGATGTTGTCACCTGAGGTGTAAGCAAGGTGAGGGTTACACCAATACCCTAAAGGGGATTCACCTAAATTTTATTCTCAAGTGAACACTATGTCTTCGATCTCTCATAAATTTAGAATCCCCAATTTATCAGAGGTATTTATGAATTTGAACTAGTATTTTTTTTTAAATTAGATGCATATAACTAGTTTAGCAATGGCATCAACTTGCAAACAATTTAATGTCCATTCTCTATACTCTTTCACTAGCATGATTGGGTACACCAATATAGTGTTTGATAAAAATACTTTAGATTTAAAATTCCACCATTATTCTATACTATGAAATGAGGTAGAATTATTAATGCCATACTCAACTTGGGATAGACTTGCACCAGACCATAAGTAGTACATTGATGATTTGCTTCCCATCAAGGCATAGGGTTTTCATCAAATAGAAAAAAAACTAGAGGTAATGCCATGCATAGACCTTCTTAGATATTTATTTTTCAATGGATATTTTTCTAGTGATTTCTTATAAATTAGTAAAAGTAATAAAGTAGATATGTACATTTTAGGTAGGTATTTTGAGAGGTACCTTAGGTTACCTTCCCATGCAATAACCTAAATCAAAACTCAACTAATGTCTAGATTTAACAAAACATTATAGATGGAAAATTTAAAGTGGATTGTCAAGGGATAGAATTAAATCACAAAGGGGGAATTACATCTAATTACATCATTAAATTTAGGCATGGGGTTAGTATAGCAATGAATCTATTGAATATACTATATGAATTTTTTATTATTACATATGTTCATGTTGAGTGGGTTTTGTTGTTGGACATTCTATTGACCTCTGATCAATTAATTTCACTAAGACAAATTATCAATTCCAAACTGAAGTCTTAAATGTTATATCCAGACCAAATTCCATTAGATGGTAGTTTTTACATGATATCCTATTTTCTAGATGATGTTATGAGAACTACTTACAAATGATATGGTGAAGATCAATCATTTATATTGGTTCATAAATATAGGTATGAAATTGAAAAAAATATGCAATGAAGTTTACCCTCTAATATATCATGAAATCCATGGGAAAACTATGCCTAGGTTATTTGAGAAAATTTTGAGGACACTCCACAAATGCGGAGACTAATAGTTCTATCTAGATGTTACTGTCATTCAAATTGAAGGGGCAAAGACTTATCCATTATTTATACCACACCATGTTATAGATAATATTATTGAACAAGAAATATCTTTTCAGGGTTATAATAGTAATGACGAGGAATTAGTTTAGAGGGATATAGATTTTTATTTTAAGATTCCCATGATCATCGACCAAATGCAGTATGTGCTCAGATCAAATTTTAACCGAGCCAAAAAAAATAGTGCCAGTTATAATCTAAAATAGGTACCAATTATAGAAATATATCTAAGTATAAGGGTTAGAGGATACATTAAACAACTTTAGGAGAATAAAAAGGTGCATGTTTATTATTGGCATGAGGAGTATGACTATGATCCCATCTTCCATAATACGCCTGACGATTTGTCCATATGGAATAATATGAAGGATAAGTCAATGTCCATGGTCTTAGATCAAGCATTATAGTATAATATTTAGGCTACTAAAGAATAATATGAAAGGGCATTGAATCACTAGTGGCCACCACCCTAGCCTCATGTCTCTTAGTAATAGGATTATCCCCCTTCTCCTCTATAAGAGCCTATAGACAAACAACCAACTAAATTTTTTATCTAAATATGGTCTAATACTTAACATAGAAGGGATATTATAAGTGGTCTTCCAACTCCCTAGGTCCCTTCCTTGATAACAACTCCTAACACCTACATTTTGGGCATAACAAATACAAGAGATAAGTTGGAAGCTTCTCTAGGTGAAGAAAAAATAATAGTTTTTTGGTGAATATTTTACCCCCTTAAAAAATATGACCCAAGTGAGTCTTATGGATTTATTACAATCTTATTTTTATTCCAGTCCAACTATTCATGATTTTCTAACATCAAATATAGCTAACCCTTCATCACTTACATACATTGGTGAGGATATGTCTACTCATGGTACTTTTACCATTTCAACTCTAAACACCTTTCATCCCACCTCCATAAAAACTATTACCATGCCTTCACCACCATCTCCTATCATGCCTCCCACCACTATTGTTTCTTTTGTTGTGCCACCTTCTATCCCACCTTCCACTCCCCCCATTGTCACCTACCAAAGGAAGCCAAAGGATTATCCTACTCTTAATGAGAAAAAATATTTCGAAGAAATACCATATATTTATTTATCTACTATTGAGGAGTCTCTTGATATGGAAAAATTAAAGGAAGCTAAGAAAGAAAATGAAGGAGAAATTCAGGTAGGATTACTTTTGCAAGAAGAAATAGAACCAATATCATTAGTTAATTACCTGGATGATGAAGATGAAGAAGATTCTTATGAGGAAACAAAATAAATATAAAAAGCAAATATTTAAGATACTAGCCCATATGATGAAGAGGTAGAGTTTGAGAAATACAAAGCCTTGAGTTTAGGAGAGCAACAAGTCCTCATAAAATAACCATGCCAAAGGATTATTGAGGTAGTATTGTATATTATTTCTTCATCTATCAATTTTGAAATACCATTTATAAGTCTACCTTTTATTATATCTTATATTTTTTTATTTATTCCTCTCAAGGTGTCATCAATTTTTCCCCTCGATCAATAAAGATCCCAGAGAAGAGGGCCCATTTTGAAGACTAGGTAACTGTGTCTATTTTTATCCTCATAGACCACCCATTTAAAAAACAAAGTTGGAATAAATAGGAGTGCTCATTCCATAGGCCTCACTAGTATCCTTAGCCACAATTATAGTGGAGAGAACCCTTGGTTTTTTCAAGTATATAGTTGAAGTCACACCAACAAGATAGTCATCTCCATGGGAGGGAATTGTTCACTAGCTTTTCTTATTTGCCACTCAAATTAATACTTAAAAATTACCTCTATTAATTACACCTCCTCCTATGAATCCTTCACCTTCTTCATCTCAATACCCAAATCCAATTGAATAAACAAGGGTTTTTATAGCTCCCTAATGGGTGAAAGAGATACATGAACCTAGGGATGAAAAATAAAATCTAGTTGTAATTGAATTTCCCACAGTCTCCTCCAGGTTTGATAAGAAGAGTGGGACAATTTAGACGGTGAGGAAGAGGAAGGTAGTGAACCTTGGTATAGGTGAGGAGATGGAGTTTGATCAGAGAGAAAATATTTTTCCTCTTGCATAGAAACTAAAGAAGAACCTAGGGAACCCTACAGAATATATTAAGAACTTCAATGATTTCATTGATTCCAAAAGGGGAGCCTTGAAGGAAATGTCCCATAGTCTTGAGGAGGCATTTAGAAGGTGGAAAAAAATTTAAATAACCTAGGCCCCTCAGTAAATTATTGTTGATGTGCATAGCGTAGCCAATAGGTTGTATGATCTATATAGTATTCAAACCTCTAGTGCAACTACTCAACCTAACTAGATAAACATAACCAACTTGTGGCACTAGATTAAAGAATTTGAATTGAGGTTAAATTTATTGATTTTTGTTCCAAGAAAAGTTCTTTCAACCATTTGAATTTAAATTCTAGTATAAATGTGATGTGGTGCTTAAATTATGTCATTATGAAAGGAGATGCCTCTCTTAATTGGATTAATTAATTAAAGGCATTATTGGGAATTTTTACCCAATATGAGAGCAAGGCCTTAGAAATTTTAGAAGATATAAAGGTCACTTAGGTGATTACTCCTACTGGCAAGTTGTTCAATAGGATTAATTTTGGATCCTCCTTCATGCACCAATAGATAGTTTTAAGAAAGAGGTGGAGGAAACCATCTATAGAACCAAGGAAGAGGTTCTCCACCAGATCAATTTTTATAATAAAATAGAAACTAAGGTTTAAGCCTCAATAGTTGGATTTAAGATCTTGGAGTAAGATTAATGTAAGTTAAGTTTTGAATCACATAGAATTATTAAGACTTCCTTGCTCAATTTTGATATTGTAAATAAATACTTTGAGGTAGGGGATGCATTATTGGAGTAAATTAAAGAAAAAGAGAAAGCTTCATCTTTAGTTTCACTTAACTAGATAGAAGTCTTTCTATAATAGATCAATACTCTTAATCTTCTAGGTTTCCAATAATGCAAACTCCCATAGGTCTAGTGTTCATTTCACCCATGGTTACTCTTATGAAAACTTTAATTTCTTCTTCAACTTAGTAAATTAGTAGTGCCAAATCAACACCATGATTTGAAATGATTATATATGTGCATGTATATTTAAGATGGAACTATAATTCTTAATATTTTTATTGTACATACATATTGTATTTTTGGTAGAGAGTCTATGTTTAGACACTTCCATTTTGCATGATTTTTAGCATGTGGATCTATTTTTGGACTTATAATTTAAGGAAAATTTTTAAGAGATGGGGCCTTCCCATACAAAGCTTATAAATACATGTAACCTCTTAGTCCTAGAGATAGGAGAATTTTGGATATTTAGACTGATAGCAAATTCAAAAGAGTTCTGCTTGACTTTGTCTTTATGTGAAAATCTTGATTCTTATCTAATTACGTGGATTACTTGAGACATTCTATTATTCTGGTAACTTAGTGCTTAGATTTGTGTATGATTTATCCATTTTAAATATATGGTCATTCATTTTAATATATAGATGATTTCAATATATTTTACATGTTAATCATAATCCTTCTTGAATATGTATAATAACAATCTAACAATTAGGCAACCTTTGAATTTGCATGTCTAAGTAAATTGTATTTGATTATTGGTATGTTATAGTAGCTTTGACACTTCAGCTTTTCTACATTCACATTCTACACTTTGGAAATTAGAATTAGGCATTTTCCATTTGCACATCAAGAATTTTTACTTCACCTTGAAGGAATTACTAGGTGTTAACTTCAAGGGCATTTTAATACCTTCAAGGTATATTTTAGGATATACTTCTCAAACATGCATAAGAGTGGATCTCTCCTTCAAGGTATCTCTTAGGAGATACCTTCAATTTACCCACAAAGATATTATAAGGCCCTTAAAGGCATATCCTAGGAGATACCTCAATGGGTGTTATTATACATTCAAGGGGATGTTGAATGTATCTACCAGCATACACATGAGTGGGATTTTCATTCACCTTGAAAGTATTGATGGGTGATAACTTGAAAGACCTTGTAATATCTTCAAAGTGTATCCTAGGAGATACCTTTCAAACATGCACCAGAGTGGATTTATCCTTAAAGGTATCTCCTAAGAGATAACTTCTATTTACCCACTAAGGTATTATAAGGCCCTTGAATGCATCTCATATGATATTTCAAGAAGGGTGTTGCCATACATTCAAATGGATATTGAAGGTGTCTCCTCATAGATGCCTTTAACATAAAAAATTTCATTCACCTTGAAGGCACTAATGGGTGATACCTTGAAAGGCCTTATAATACCTTCAAGGGTACCTTTAAGGTATCTCCTAGGAGATACCTTGACTGGTATTGTACATTTGGACTATGTGCTTCATTGATTGGACTAACCATACTGATTATGAATTTTAGAATTTCTAACTTGAGCATGTAGATGAAAAATATATCTGAGTTATAGTCAAACATTGAGCAAGCTTGGGGAAGCAACTTTATAGAAAATACTTGGTATTATGGTTATTATAATTTTACAACCTTTCATTACCACCTTATTACTATGTTGATATAAATCAGGTAGGATTACATGCTTTCTTATAAATTAAGGATCAACCCTAAGATTTTTATGAAGTTAGCATCAAAACTATTATATAGTGTGATAATTTAGAGTGGTAGCTCTTGCTATTATTATTTTTATATAAGCATGTTGAACAATCTCACCCCATTGTTTTATTTTTTATAATATCACCATATTAATTATTGACATCCTTCAAAAATTACATGAATTTAACTATAATGCCATATCATTTTATTTAATGTTGAAACTAAGTTATTGATGATAAGAAATAGTAATGAGATAGAGATAAAATGAAATTATAAATTGATATCTTCCAATTAATGATTATTACAATTAATTTATGATGTGGGATATTAATTTATTAATTTATGGTGTGGGATATTTGAATTTATCTTCTGCAGGTCATTTTGATGATGGTAGATTATAGTGTAATCATGTTCTGAGTAGCACAAGGTTTGAAGTTGGTTGGTAGAAGTTAATAAGTGAGGGAATGAAGAAATCTATGGAAGAAGTGGTAGTATGGCCAGTTGTTTTTTAAAGTAGGCATATAAGGGAAATTGGGTTTTAGGGGTTAGTTTTGCCTTGAAGATTAAAACACATTATTTGGATACCCTCACCTGAAGTAGAAAAAATTGTGGCACAAGTGGTAGGGGTAGAATAAATTGGTCTTAACTTGCATTGGCAAGTTAACTCAAAATTGGCCGCTCTCTTTGCTAGTAACCTTATAATGTTGGTTTTTGATAAAGGAAAGATTATAGAGATGGTGGAATTATTTGTCAAATTAAAATTTAAGATGAACCTCCTCACAAAGATGGAATTTGTAGACTTCATACTATTTAAGGATCTACCATTTCATGGTAAAGATGGTTTCAGCTTCATCCCAGTCATAATTTTCAAGACCTTGGAGGAGTGATTTTTAAAGGTTCCTAGTTTTATTGAATAATTAGATGGGATTTGTTCAGCTGAGTAGGAATTATATTATGAGATTAAGGTGTTTTTCCCAAAGGTGTTTATGTTTAAATACCCACTATTGGCTATACAGGTATGGAGAGTAGCTTGATGTTCACCTGCTTAAATTAAAGTGGTGAAATTTATTCTTTGAGGTTTCTACATAGGTAAATTTATAATGCCTCTCTAGTTTAGAAAATGGAAATCAATGGTTATTGAGTCTTCCTATCTAGATAGGTTAGTGCTTAGTTTTGGGCATTCTAAAGTAGAGGGTAAAAATATATAGAATGGCATGTTTTTAGGTGGTGTGCTAGTACCAACTTAGACTCAGGTGATTCTATTGTCACTAGTAAATCAACTTTTAGATAGAAATTATGTGTGTAAGCTAGGGTGGAAAACCCCTTATATTTATAGAATAATATATGGTATTTGACTATTATTTTGGTAGTTAGTCTAGTTGCTCAGATGTTTTTTTGTAAGAGCAATTGGTGTTGTTATTATGATATCTATGTAAATGTTTTTTATATTAGTATAATATAGCTAGTAATATGGTTTTTATAGGTTTTTTGGTCATGTGCCTTATGGATTTTTATCCTTAGGCTAGGCCTATATTTCTCATCTAGTGTGATTTATTGGGCAATGGTCCTTCCAACCCTGATATCAATAAAAAAAGATGTAAGGTATGGCATCAAAGGGCATTTCATATTTGAAATAGATGAATGTGAATGGTTGAGCCATATCAACTAATCCAATTATTGTTTCAATCAATAGGT
Source organism: Torreya grandis (assembly GCA_037957365.1). Classification (NCBI taxonomy): domain Eukaryota; kingdom Viridiplantae; phylum Streptophyta; class Pinopsida; order Cupressales; family Taxaceae; genus Torreya; species Torreya grandis. The sequence continues at coordinate 1,730,377 of JARHVA010001859.1, forward strand.
TTGATCAAGGGACTTTGTGTGCTCAACCTCATTAAAATATAAAGGAAATGTTAAAGTAATTAACACAATGTGATGATCAATTTATACAACCTAGTAAACATGATGAGCATGCCTTCAAATTAGCTAGTTAGTTGGATTATGGACATGCCAAAAAAATAACTTAAAACAAATCTAACCACAATAACATTAAATCTAAAAATTTTATGGCTCTAGTTTACTATATACTACTTTACTAGCCTACAATAACTATTTATAAATAGTTCATTTCATTTCATTGAAATCATAGATCAAATGGATACATAAATTCCCAAATTATAGTTTTAGACAAATTATAGTTTTAGAAGTAAGGTTTGGTTATCAGATGGTTGAGGTAATAGATAATGCATTGAGCTTTGTGAGATTATTGTGTTAGGATAAAATATGTCTTTATAAACCAAGGACTTTCACTTGGTTAGTAGTTTAGAATGGTATCCTCACTTAGGATCTGTTGGCTAAAATTAGTTTTATGGGACCTTCCCATTGTAGTATTTACAAATCTAAGGAATAAACTACCAATCACCTATTTTAGTCTTGCCCCTTTGCTACTTGGTATTGGGCATGGCTATATTGTAAGCTTTAATGGTATTTGTTTTAACCCTCTTCATTATTGAATGCATTTTCCTCTTGGCCAATTGGGGATTGTAAAAATTCACTTTTGGACTTTGGAGAGTCAGTCTAGCTATTTTGGTGTGGAGAATATGGAAGGGGAGAAATCATAATATTTTTGAAGGTAAGGAGAGATATATTGATTCAATTTAAAATATCTAAAGGGTTTTATCTTGGAGGTCATTTATTCTTATATTAAACATAGAAATGTTGGTCTTTCAATGTTGGATATGAGAATATGTGCCAAATGGAGACTTATTATTCAGCTACCTACTAATGGGTCAATAGTAAATTTAATTCAAAGTATAATAAAGTATAAATATTCTTGGCTCCCCCTCCTCTAGGGTGGTTTAGAATTAATTTTGATTGAGCCTTGATATTTAATCCAATTGATTTTGGAGTAGGTTGTATAATAAATAATTTTAGTGGATCTCTCATCAGAGATGTCTCAAGGAAGCTATTGGATGGCATGAATAATGAAGATGAAGCAAAGGCTCTTATAATATGGCTTGATTTGGTGATGTAGTTCAAAATTGAGAAGCTTATGATTGAATGAGATTCTCAAATCCTAATTTTTTATCTAAAAAATAATTTAGTGACCTCTTGGAAATTGGAGAACATTTTTGTTAAAGCCTAGGAAAGCTCAAATATCATATTTTTTTGGTATTACAAATATTGCTTTGGGGAATTAGGTAGAGGGTGGAGGCTATTAAGTTCTTAGATAAGATGGTGGTCCAAGGTAAGGGTGCAATACCTCCTTAAATGGTTAGGTTTCCTTGGTAGGTGTTAAACTCAAAAATGCAAGGGAGGCTAGATACAAATCAAGCCATAGTCTCTATTTGTGGCATAAAACTCAAGCTCTGGGGAGTGGTGGATAGGGTTTTGTGTGGTGAGGACTCTTCAAAAGGTGGTGGCTCCCTTGTTATAGTGGTGGTAAAGGATGATAAGGAATGAAATATTTGAATCATGTGGGTTTTTGGGTTCTGGTATGTAGTGATTATTTTTTTGGTTTACCTATTTTCTCTGTCAGTATAGCTCATGGCCATATTGGCCCTTTTATCATCTAATTTTTTTTAGTAAGTTTTTTGTGTCTCACCAGTTTTTTGACTTTGCCTCAGTTCTGGTTGGGATGTTGGATAAGTATTTTGTAAATCTATGAGTTGACTATTTATTTCTATATTTTTTATAAATATATTCTCTGGGTAGGGGACCCATTAAACCCCTATAATTATCTAAAAAAATAAAGACTCGACTGATAGGTATTGGTTTGTAAGGTTAATCAAATAGAATTTTGACATCTGATAGGAAAATAAACTATATTAATTATCCTAAAGTATTAATTTATATGAACATGTAAATGATGTCAAGTGAATCTCATCACATCCAATTTAATCTCACCCATTAAACATATATATTTAATTATGAATCAATGCTATAATTACTTTGTTTGAATTATATGGTATTTAATCTCACCATATTCTAAGTGAAATAAACATTTAGACATCAATCGATCCTTAAGAGGTTATAAGTTGGTCCTTTTGGTTGGTCTAGGTGATTGCTTATAATTTTTCAAATTTAATTTTTTTTAATATATTAGTTATTAAGATTATTTAATTATAGTTAGTGACAAATTTTAGATTTACCCCAACATTCACCATTTGGGTCATTATTGATTTTACACACACAAGGAAACAAATAATAATCATTAGAAGTAAGCGTTAAAAAATCTTAATATTTGCCATTTCATAACAATAATTTAGATCTATCTAAACCTCAACAATTTCATAACATAGTGGTAAATAATGAATAAAATAGCCATGCCAAGACATACAAATAAGACATTTCATATATATTTAAAAAATGCATTAAATAGATTAAATACCTAACAAGAAGGATCTTCACAAATGATAGTATAAAATGGGGTCAATGCTTCCACCACTACCACCATAGTATACTTGACAGTCCATAAAATATTTTTTTGGATTTCTAATAAGAGAGAAAATAAGTGTAAGAGAAAATAATGGAAAATCAAAATATTTAAACTTAACCATAATTTAGACACATGTAGGAATTTTTAAGTTTAATATATTTAAATTTATATTATACAATATATAGTATATTATATATTATATTAAACTATTTAATATATATTCCTTACACCTATATAGGTTGATATGATTAAACCTCTTCCATGCAGATATATTTTACATAACCCCTCTTAAATACACACACACACACACACACACACACACACGTGTGTGTGTGTGTGTGTGTGTGTCTGTATAATGTTTGTATGTATGTATGTATATAATAGTTATTATACAGATATTTTATATTATATATAATAATATTTTTATATAGTGTATAAATTAATATTATATAGTATAATATATTTAAATTTATAATTTATAATATGCAATATTATAATATTATATTACATTATTTAATATTTATTCCTCACACTATTATAAAGGTTGATACGAGTAAACCTCTTCCATGGGGATATGATGAGAATGCATATTGTGATTTACAACATGGTAGTAGGCATTCCACTAATAGATGCAAAATTGTAGAAGTTCAAATATAGAAATAGAAGTTGGAACTTTGGAACTAACGGTAATTATTTAGAAACAATAAGCTCTTAAATAATAAGTGGAGTCTCATCCACATATTTTGTATGCATAATATTAATATTATCTTTAGGAGAAACAAGTGGTGGTAGTATAATTGAGAACACATCATCACTAGGCATAGTAGGCATACATAGAATAGATGATGTCTTTACAACATATATATCCACTTCAAATTTATATCTAATTTATAAATTCAAAATTCCTCTTTGTCACTTCTAATTTTTTTAGCGCCATTATAAAAAGATTAATCTCTCTACTACAATCACCAAGATAAACCCTGATCAGCCATAATTAAGTTCCTTATCTAGCAAATATATAAGCCCCTTGATTGAAACCAAGGGAGTTGTGATTTTGACATAGAGATAATGTGCTAAGAGGATATAATATATTTACACAAATAATGCAATCCATCATAGACTAAAGCATTGCATGGTGATTCAGATCCTGATAGGTTTGTGCCCATAATTGTTTTACAAGAACTACATATGTTGATATAGTTTATAAATCAATAATATATATATATATAAGATATTTTAGTATAATTAATTTAAATTTATAATATATAATATTATATTGCATTATTTAATATTTTTTTTCACACCTATTATAGAGGTTGATATGAGTAAACCTCTTCCTTGGGGATATGATGAGAATGCATATTATGATTTACAACACGACCACAGTCATTCCACTAATAGATACAAAATTACAAAATTTCAAATATAGAAATAAAAGTTGAAACTTTGGAATTGAAAATAAATATTTAGAAATAATAATGTCTTGCATAATAAGTGGAGTTTCATCCACATATTTTAGAGATGTAACATTAATAGTATCTTTAGTTGAAACAAGTGGTGGTGGTATACTTGAGAACGTGTCATCACTAGGCATACATGGAATAGATGGTATCTTTGCTATATATATCCACTTCAAATTTATATCTAATTTATAAACCCAAAATTCCTTCTTTTCACTTCTAATTTTTTTAGTGCCATTGTAACAAAATCAATTTCTTAATTGCAATCATCAAGATAAACACTGATCAACCACAATTGAGCTCCTTATCTAGTGAATACAAAAGAACCCTAATCAAAACCAAGGGAATTGTATTTTTGATGAAGAGATAATGTGCTAAGAGGTATTAATAAATTTACATGAATAATGCAAGCCATCATATACTAAAGCATTGCATGGTGATCTAGATCCTAGTATACTTGTGCCCATAATTATTTTATATAAAATATATATGTTAATATAGTTTATAAATGAATATTATATATTATATACTATATATTTCAATATAATTACTTTAAATTTATAATATATAATATTATAATATTATATTACACTATTTAATATATATTCCCCACACCTATTATAGAGGTTGATGTGAGTAAACCTCATCCACAGGGATGTGATGAGAATGCATATTTTGATTTACAACATGGCCAAGGCATTCCACTAATGGATGCAAAATTACAGCAGTTCAAATGTAGAAATAGAAGTTGGAACATTGGAACCAATGATAATGATTTATAAATAATATACTCTTGCATAATAATTGGTGTTTCATCCACATATTTGGAGATGTACCATTAATATTATTTTTGGGAGAAATAAGTGATGGTAGTATAATTGAGAATGCATCATCACTAGGCATAGTAAGAACACATGGAATAGATGGTGTATTTGCAACATATATGTTCACTTCAAATTTATATCCAGTTTATAAACCCAAAATTCCTCTTTGTTGCTTTTAATTTTTTTAGTGCCATTATAAAAAAATCAATTTCTCCATGGTAATCACTAAGATAAATCTTGATCAGCCGTAGTTGAGCTCCTTATCTAATGAATAAAAAATCCCTTGATCAAAACCAAGGGAGTTTTAATTTTTATGTAAAGATAATGTGCTAAGAGGCTATAATATATTTAAATAAAGAATGCAAGCCATTTTAGACTAAAGCATTACATGGTGATTTAGATCCTGATAGGTTTTCACCCATAATTACTTTATATGAACTATATATGTTAATATAGTTTATAAATCAATATTATATATTGTATATCTCATTATAATTACTTTAAATTTATAATAGACAACACATAATATTATAATATCATATTACATTATTTAATATATATTCCCCACACCTATTATAGAGGTTGATATGAGTAAACCTCTTCTATGGAGGTATGATGAGAATACGTATTATCATTTACAACATGGCCATAGACATTTCACTAACAGATAGAAAATTATAGAAGATCAAATACATAAATAAAAGTTGGAACTTTATAACTAGTGGTAATGATTTAGAAATAATAGGCTCTTACATAATAAGTGGAGTTTCATCCATATATTTTGGATATGTAACATTAATAGTATCTATAGGAGAAATAAGTGGTGGTGGTATACTTGAGAATACATCATCACTAGGCATAGTAGACGTACATGGCATAAATGATGTCTTTGTAACATATATGTCCACTTTAAATTTATATCTAATTTATAAATTAGAAATTCATCTTTGTTGCTTTTAATTTTCTTAGTGCCATTGTAATAAAATTAATTTCTACATTGTGATCATGAAGACAACCTCTAGTTATCCATAATTGAACTCCTTATATAATGAATATAGAAGCTCCCTGATTAAAACCAAGGGAGTTATAGTTTTAACTTAGAGGTTGTGCTAAGAGACTATAATATATCTACACAAAGAATGCAATCCATCATAGACTAAAGCATTGGATGATGATTCAAATCTTGATATGTTTGTATCCATAATTACTTTATATGAACTATATATGTTTATTATTATTTAAGGTAGCAAAATAGGGGCCGAACCCTTATAGAAGCATATAAACCGTGAAGGCAATCAACATAAATGATGCCTTATAATAATAATGACATGTTTAGTGAACCAACAAACACAACAAAACTATATATGTTGATATAGTTTATAAATATTATATATTTTAGTATAATTACTTTAAATTTATAATATATAATATTATATTACATTATTTAGTGTATATTATCCACAGCTATTATAGAGGTTGATATGAGTAAACCTCTTTCATGAGGTTATGATGAGAAAGCATATTGTGATTTGGAACATGGCCATAGGCATTATACTAATAGATGAAAAATTACAGAAGTTCAAATATAGAAATAGAAGTTAAAACTTTGTAACTAATGGTAATGATTTAGAAATAATAGGTTCATGCATAATAAGTGGAGTTTCATCCATATATTTTAGATATGTAACATTAATAATATATTTAGGAGCAATAAGTGGTGGTGGTATACTTGAGAATGCATCATCACTAGGCATTGTAGGCATACATAGAATAGATAGTGTCTTTGCAACATCTATGTCCACTTCAAATTTATATCCAATTTCTAAACCCAAAATTCCTCTTTGTCACTTCAAAAAATTTAGCACAATTGTATCAAATTCAATTTATACATTGTAATCACTAAGACAAACTCTAATCAACCATAGTTGACATATTTATCTAGTAAATACAAAAGACCCCAAATCAAAATAGCATTGCAGTTTTGATGTAAATATTATGCTAAGAGGCTATAATATCTTTACATGAAGAATACAACTCATCATTGACTAAAGCATTGCATGGTGATTCAAATCTTGATAGGTTTGCAACCATAATTATTTTATATGGACTATATATGTTAATATAATTTATAAATCAATATTATATATTATATATTTTAGTATAGTTACTTTAATTGATAGGTTTGTCCCCACAATTACATTAGATGAACTTATTCTGACATTGTCATGGGTTTGCAGTAACTAGGTTTAACTATTGATTTACACTCTTTTGCTTTACATAAACCCTCTTACCAATGTATACATAAATACATGATACATACATGCATACATAAATGTGTGTGTGTGTAATATTAGTTATTATATAAATATTGTATAATATATATCACAATATTTTTATGTATTAAATATTAGTTATATAATATATATGTTAAATTATATAGTTTATAAATTAATATAATATATTTCAATATAATATATTTAAATTTAGTAATATTATATAATATATAATATTATATTACATAATTTAATATATATTTTAAATAAATGTTATATACTTTAATATAATATATATAAATTTCATTTAATATTAAATATATCACTTGCCTTTTAACTCAACTTGACTACCCCTAAGGTGCATTTGTGTTCAATTGAAATAGGTGGGAGTCCCCAACGAATTTGAAATTTAAATTTACTTTACAAAATGGGGTCCATATAATTTCAAAACATCTTTAATAGGAACAAAAATCACCGAACATGTCTGAGCAAATACATATTCTATGTTTTTTTTAATAGACACTATACAACATAGACTGATCAAAATAGTACAGATTATAGAGTGGTTGGATCATTGACCATATTTGTTATTGTGATATCTTTAGATCTTTATTTTTAGGTATTTAATCTTAATAATATTTAATATATATTTTTACTCTATCTAAAATGTGTCATTTGTTTGTGTTGACTTGGCCCTTTTATTCATTATTTAGCACTTTATGTTATGAAATCACAGAGATTAAAATAGTTTACCTAGATTATTGTTATGAAATAGATGAAATAATGAAATGATAGAGATTAGGGTTGTTTAGCACTTACTACTATTGATTATTAATTTTTTCCTTGTGTGTGGAAAACCAATAGTGACATAAATGGTGAATATTAGGGTAAAATTGACATCTTTTAATAACTATAATTAAATAATATTATTATCCAATATATTTAATAGCTTCAGATTTGAAAAACTATAGATAATTCTCCAGACCAACTAAAAGGATTAGCTTGTAACCTAACAAGGACCCATTGATGTCTAAATGCTCTTTCTAGTTGAAATATGGTGAGATTAAGTACCAGATAATTTAAATAGAGTAATTATATATTTGATTCATAATTAAATATATATGTTTAATGTGTGAGATTAAATTAGATATGGTGACATTCACTTGATATCATTTACATGTTTCTATAAATTAATACATTAGGATCATTAATATAGTTTATGTTCCCATCGGATGTCAAAATACTCTTCAATTAGTCTCATTGGTGGATAAAATCTTTAGCAGTCACATCATAAGAAATAAATCCTTGTTTAAGTACTCTCTGAGTGTGTTAAATTAATGTGAGATTAATATGGTTCTATTTGAGCGATTAACCTTATGTTAAGGTGTCAATGTTGAATATCAAGATCGTATTAAAATAATGTGACATAGATTCAAATGGTGGCATTCGAGAGATTCATCTTGTGCCTAGGTTTCAATGATGATATACTTTAGCATTTATTAAAGGGTTTATTCATGACTAGACATGTCATCATTGAGGAGTAATAATGTTACATGTGTTTTTACATATAAATAGACTGTAGATTATTTATGTTTTGACATAGTTTTATTATATAATTTTGAAGTTCAAAATATAAAATAAAATGACAATAAATTTTGAGATAAATCTAACATATTGGGGGATCTATTTCAAACTACGTGAGTAGATAACCCTACCATAATGGTATGATTATTTTAGCTGTAACAAATCTCCACTCCATGAGATTAATGGTGAGTTTGTTTTTTGAGTGATTATATTTTATATTCAGTAATTACTCTTTCAAGAATTATACTTTTTCACATATGAGTCTTAATTTCAAGTAAATTTAGTTAATAATCATGACATCATTTTGGAGCTAGAGATTCTATTATCTTAAAACCAGATGCTAAAAATTTTGATGATGAAAATTGGATTTTAAAGTTCAATATAGGAAATTTTAAGCCTAACATGGGAAACTTGAAACCTGGGATTATATGGTTGGAAGACATGTTAAATAATAGTCGATATTGCATAAATTTTGGCTCTAGATTGTTTTGTATTGTACTTGAATATTATATTTGTACTATGTAAATCATATTGATTTTGAATATAATATATTTTAGTCAATCAAGTGACCTTAGCTCCATATTGTATTGAATTCAACTATTGTTTTAATCATTCACTTACTGCACATTTAACATGTATTTATAAATTTAGGTTTTAATTTAATAGAAGTCCCAAAATTCTATTAAATTTTTCATCTAGTCATTAAGCATAATTTTCAATTAGTCATTAGTCTAAAATTGTTATTTAAGAGGACTAATTTACTATTGATTAAGGATTCATGGCTTCCCTAATTGGATTATCTTAGTTATAAAATAATGTTCGTGACAAAGTATAGTGTAAATCATCACTAAAATTCATAGTCAAACCATATGTAAAATAATAACATAACTTTCTCAATTATGTCTCACTAATCACTAAAAGTGTTTATCTTACTATTACACTCAGATTTAGAACATAAATATGACTTTGAATTGATATTTACAATTATGACATCGTTATTTTGGACCTATTTAAGTGGAAAACACATTATTTCAAGTTGTGTTATTGATTTGATTACTTTAGGGATAAAATTTATAATGATCATAGCCAAAGGTCCATAGTGAAGTTGGGGGTTCAATGCTTAGGTGTGATTGGGATTCATTTATTTAAAATTCAAAGGACTATAATAAAGAATATGGTTTATAATTATTTATTGAAGGGATATTCAATCTACCACTGATAGTAAAATGATTTAATTTTTTTTGAAAGAGATGCAAAAAATATTTTTAGGTTTTCAATTTAATATGTGGCATGACAAGATAAGAACCCTAATATTTTGTGCAAGTAACACAAATATTATTATGTGTATGGGCTTAATGCATATAAATATATAAAATTTCATTAAAAATTATATTAACTTGAGGTGGCCCAAGGTTGGCCTGGGTAGTATCAAACCCTATTGTGATGAATAATATAGGTAGCCCTAGGGTACCCTCAAGCACACTTAAGTGACTTTTTCCAGTACATGTGTGTAGCACTTTCGAGTTATGGTGCACAAAAAGGACAAATGGTGGTATGACATGTGTTTTCCTTTCATAGCGGATAAAATTTGATAGGTATTTAAAGATCATAAGAACCATGATCTGGTACACATCAGATTTGAGACCCAATGAGATTTTTATATGATAGATATCACTAAATTTTCCATTCATTATTTATAGAGGTTTAGTATGTAAAATTGGTCTCTAAAGATGAGCTTGAATCTTGAACAAAATAGAGAATCATTTTTTGAACAATTCTTTAAACAATTAATTCACACTTAATGAATAGAAATTACATTTCTTGTAAATAGTCATTTGTTCCCTTGAAGGTGTTTTGTTTATTCTTTATGAATATCTCTGCATGTTAAATCTATATAGCCATAACTTGACTGTCCTGTCCACACTATGGTTATATAAAAACCATTTAAATGACCATTGAAATTAACATTTAAGGTATTAAAATGACATTTAAAGTACCTCTTAGGAGATACCTTGAAATAAAATTTTAATTGTGTGCATGTTCAAGGTATCTACTAGGAAAACGCTTGAAGTTACTACAAGACCCTTCAAGTTATCTCCTAGAAGAAACCTTATAGTGCATTGTATTTCCTTGAAAATTATCTTGAAGGTGTCTCCTAGGAAATAAATTTCAAACAATCATAAGAGTAACCTTTAATATATTCCAAGGCCCTTCAAATTATCTCTTAAAATATACCTTGAAAGAAACTTTCAATCATGTGCATGTTCAAGTTATCTACTAAGAGACCCTTCAAAGGTACTAAAATGCCCTTCAAGGTATCTTTAAGGAGATACCTTAAAATAAAATTCCAATCATGTGCATGTTCAAGGTATATACTAGAATAACCCTTGAAGGTACTATAAGAGCCTTTAATATATCTCCTAGAAGATACCTTAAATGTCATTGTATCACCTTGAAGAGTACCTTTAAGGTATCTCCTAAGAGATACCTTTTAAACATGCACAAGTATAAACTTGAAGGTATTACAAGGCCCTTAAAGGTATCTCCTAAGAGATACCTTGAAATAAAATTCCAATTTTGTGCATGTTCTAGGTATCTACTAGGAGAATCCTTGAAGGTACTATACAACCCTTCAAGGTATCTCCTAGCAGATACCTTGAAATAAAATTCCAATCATGTATGTATACACATAATATTTTTAACTTTTATCAAATAATGACACTTTACCTCTTGTAAGAACCCATCGAGACTCAATATTTCTAAGCATATGCCCTAAGGGTTGGATCGAGAAAGGGGTGGGTAGAAATTTGGTGGTTCTTAGGATTGTTGTCCCTTTTTTCCACATTACTACCAATCCAACTAGTTCATAAAACCTTTTCCTAAGTTTTTTCTCCTCCCTTGCATAGTCTTTTAGTCTTTTTCCTCTTTTCATCCTTTATTTCCATACTTGGAACCCCTTTTACCTATTCAACATACTAGGTGGACCTGGTTGACCTAGTACAGTTTAGGGACCCTTTTCTCTCTTTTGGTTTGTTAGCCTTCCGATTGACCTAGCACAAACCTAGTGATTTAGCCCCAAAATGTGTTAGGTCTATCAGGTTGACCTAATACAACTAACATATCCGAATGATTTTAGGGTAAGTTATGCATTTAAATACAATGTCATTTTTGTCATTATTGAAATATGAAATCAAGAGTTATTATTCACTCATGCTTCTTCACAATCTACTCTTCCACCATTCTAATTGAGGAGACTTAGCTTAGGTTTCTTATTTTGAATAATATAGTCTTTTGGATAGGTCTTGGATGATTTGGCCTAACAAAGTGATCCTTATGAACCATAAAAACCTCTTGTGAAGCACCATTAGCCAAGGGAGAGATTGAGTCTCAATGGGTTCACATTCAGGTAAGTATATTCTAACTTTTTCCTCCTCTCTTTTAGTAGATAGAAGTAGCATAAGTGTTGGCTCAAATAATATTACTCTTCATATTCTATGTATTAGGTTGTTACTCATACTTACTTTATTTGAAGTTACCTATACATGTTTTGATTGCTTTGCTAACCTCTCACTTTGTTCTACAAGATTTGGTGTGCACTAGATTAGATTTGTTTTTATTATTATTAGATTAGTGAAATGTTAAATCATAGGACTCTTTTAGGGTTGTTTTGTGATTATTTTAGACTGTAAGCATTGGAACCCTACCTTAAATGGTGTATTATGACAAGTGATCCCCTAATCAGGTCTAGTAGATCCTCACATTGGTTATACTCCCACTTAATAGTTGTATGCCCCCAATCAGAAGTGTAGGTGTGCTCTATCTCATCTGATCTAGGATTGATTTATGGACATGATGCATTTCTAATTGATTACATTCTGGTGAACCTAACATGAATCAAACCCTTGTATACTTTATTTCCCTTATTTCATTTCTATTCATCATTATTTTTATCATATCTTTATTATACTAGATCAACCCTATAGACCTAATTATTTATCTCTATGTGCAAGTTTGTAAAAACAATAACAGGATCAACTGGGTTGACCTAGTATGGGTTTCTAGAAATTATAGACTATTGTTCAGTTATTTGGATCAACAAACTCAACCCAATACAAGTTTTTAAGTTTCCAAACATCCAGTCCAGCCTATTAGGTCGACTAGGTCAACCTAGTGTATTTTTATCACTTTTTCAATATGTTCCTATATAGCTTGATCAACTAGCTTGACCTAGTTTATAGGTTTTTACGAGTTTTCTCCAAGGTTGTAGATCAAAAATATTCTCACTTTTATCCTTCAACTATTTAGGTCAATTTTTATTTCTCTATATTTTTTCTTTTTTTTGTACTTTTCTTTCAAGTTTTTAGCATTTAAAACTATCTCCACATAGTCAACTAGGTCAACCTAATCGACCTAGTTCACTTTTAGAATTTGATTCCACAGTATAAGTTTAACCTTATTAACCCTATTTTGTATGATTTTCCATATATTTTATCAATTTTACCTTGTTTTAAAGTTATAATTAACCATATATGTTAATCACGTCTTTATTTTAAGGTGCTTGCATGCTTAAAATAGTTCACAAAGTCTAATTAGGGGATTTTCAATCAATCTCTTAGTTTTCTTATTTATATTATTTTGCACACATGGTCAAACCACATAAACATAAAAAATTATCTAAAAATTTGACTACCTAGGTCTACCTACTAGGATTTCATCACCAAGGGGGAAGTCCACTTGATGCTCTGGTCAAGTATAAAGCAATGTTAATGGTATATTTTGTCTAAGCACCTCTTACCCTTATTTTTGTGTTATGTGAAGTGAGGGGATATGCACCAATATCAAGCCTATATCATTGCCAATAGATTCCCTTTCATCCTAAAATTACCTAAAACTATCCATAAATTGTTATCTAGTACCTTACTTATAGCCAATCTCCCTTTACATTTACAATCATTCTTAATAATCTAATCAACATTATAGGTTGACCAAGTAGCTACCTTTACTTTCAAGTTATTTTATTTATATTTGATCCATTATGTGTGCAAAATATTGAATTATCTAGTGTTAATGCAATATTTTGATTTGTGTGCATCAATTAGATTGTCCAACATCAATTCAGTTGATTGTGTTTTTTATTTATGTCCTTACTTTCCTAGATTACCTACAAATTGTCTTGTTTAATTTCCAAGCTTGTTATAAATATTTTCCTCTTCCTTTTCATTATACTAAACTTACCTAGTCAAACCTATACTTTATTTGGCTTCTATGTACTACACTAGATCAACCTAGTTGACCTAGTATAGCTTGTAGGCCCTGTTTCCTACACTAGGTTGATCTGGTCGACCTACTACTATTTCCTACTTTTCCTATTTTTTAATATAGTATCCTATTTCTCCAATTTTGCATCTTATTCATCTTTCTTCAATCAGAATGAGATATCCTATCATAATCTTTTTGTAAAACCTTAATCCATTTAAATACTATATGGGATGTTCATTCCTTCCTCTCTTTTCATCCCAAGAGAACCATCACTCTTGGGACACTTCTTCTCTTCCTTCATATATGGAATATAAAATGGTGAAAATAACACCTCAAGATGAATTTTATGGATCTAATCATTTCCATACTTATAAAGACACTTCTCAAAATCTCCAAACCAATGTGGGAGTGATTGATACAAATCTATTTAACAATCCGACTAATAACCCTTCTTTTAATAATCCTTCACCTAACACTAATTTAAGGAGTGGTCCAACCATCACTAACTCACCTCCCTATACAATCCAAATCTTAGATTAAGTTATTCAACAAATTAACATCATACAAAAATCGAATACCAACCAAATTATGCAACTTTAACAACATTTAATCAATGTGACTAATCAACCTCCAACTATTTATCCTCAATCTAATCCTAATTATATTCCTCCACCTCTTAGGGATACCTTAGGTACTATTATTCTTCAACCCATAATGAATAACAAGATGCTTCAAACCATGCAAAATGAGCATTTAACTCCCTTCATTATATCCATTGTTATTTGTAACATAACTCCAACTATTAAATATGATAGGACTAAAGAACCTGCTTCATTCTTCAAATCTTTAGTAACCTTTAAAAAGAGTGGATCCAAAATAATACATTTTCCACAAATAAACTATTAGTCAAAAAATTTAGTAGTGATGTATTAGAATGGTATAATCAACATCCACAATATTTTATTTGGCTTCTTGAAGATTTGGTCAATCCTTTTGTTAAAGAGTTTCAACATAATGATCTTCCTAAAAATTATCTTAGTCACTTCATAAATTCTAAACAATCTCCTAATGACTAAGGCTCATGATTTTATTAAAATATGGAAATATTTAGCTCATAAAGCTAATCATAATATGACTAAGGATAATTTATTCAAAAATTTTATTGCTGCTTTAACTCCCACTCTTCAATACAATGTTTGAACCTTTGCTCCTCAAACTCTTAATGAAGCTCTTGACCAAGATAAATGTCAAGACTTTCTTATAAAGCAATTCAAACCCAATCATAAACTTATTAAAGGATATTTTCAAACATCTAATGCTGTCACTATTAATACTCCCCAAACCAAACTTGGAGTTACCAAATCTAATGTTCTTTTAACATCACACACACCTCTTTTAGTTTAGAAAATTAAATAATTTTTACCACCCTTGAAACCTTTCATTTATCCCAATGTTCCTCCTAAGTGGTATTATTCCAATATATTTTGTTGGTTCCATACTGACATTGGGCATTCTCATGAACCTTTTGGAGGGCTCACTAAGTGTGCCATTTATTATATGCTTGGTGACTCATTCAAACATGAGGCTATGATCAAACTTTGTCATCAAGAGTATGTTATTGTATCTCAAAAATAACAAATCTTTAAAGCTTCTACTTCTAATAATAAAAAATCTTCTTCAAATAATATTCAATTAAATTTCAAGGAGTTTGTGCCATCAATGTCAATTATGACTTATATTATAACAACTCTTAATATGTAAACACTATTAGGGTTAATTATTATCATAAACCACATCACAAAGATCCTATTATCAAGCCTAAGAAACCATATTTAGAAGTAAAATTGATTAAAGATACTGTTGACCATTTTTTTCCCAATAGGCAAAAAATCAGTCCCCTTCTATCCCTGTTGTTCTAGGCCATTTCATTTTTCAATTTTGCATGAATCTATTCATTTCTACGGATTCTGCAGGTTAGTCCTTTGGTGCATGAAGGATCAATTCAGACAGTTCCAGGTTTTGCAAGGCTTCTTCAAGCTCTGGTCTAAATAAAATGAAGAAGTTTGGCATCATTGAACCATTAAACTCAATTCAATGCCTTGGTTCAATACCTAGTTCAATCACTTGGTTCAATCGGCCTTGGTTTGAGCTTTGTTTCAATCGGTAATTCAATCACTCCATTTCAAAGCCTAGTTCATCACTTCAATTTTCAGGCTTGGTTCAACACCTTTGGTTCAATGGATTTGGTTCAATGTGGGTTCAACATTTAAATTTCATCGACAAAGTTCAATGCCTTTATTCAGTGGTTAAAGTTCAACACATTTTGGTTCATCAGTGCACAGCTTTGAACCATTGAACCAGTTTAAAATCGATTCAAAGGCTTGGTTCAACAACAACTATGGAAGACTTCAACATGCTTTTTTAGGAGTAGAAAAACATGCCATGTGTCCCCTATAGGGCTTGACAGAAGCTGACAGGTGGCAATGTGGGTTTCTCCTATTAGCTCCAAGAAGACTGTGGTGGGCCTGAATGAGTTGCTAAGAATTATGTAGAGCATGCCAAGTGTCAGTGTCTGTGATTACCAAAAAAGAGCCCAAAATTTTTCTAAGGTAGCTAAAGGCTCTATGGAAGTGACCACATGTCAACTTTGGTTCAACAAGGAGGTTCAATGAATCAGTTCAAAAGCTTGGTTCAACAGGGCTTGGCGTGTAGTGGTTGAACAGATTGAACTGATTGAACCATTGAACCAATTTTGGTTCAATGGGTTGGTTCAACGGCTTGGTTCAAAGGTGTGCCCTATAGCTAGAGGGTAGCGATGGGTTCAAAAGCCCTCGCAAATGGTAGTTCAAGATCTAAAAGCCCTTGTAGAGGGTAGAGAGTTTCAAAGAACCCATAGAAAAGTCAAAGCAGCCAATTCTCATAGACTTTTTGTCCATAGGAAAAGGCTCGAAACAAAAAACCCATAGGGAAAAAAGCCACAAAAAAGACCTGATGACTTTTGTCAAAGACGGTGATGTCTCGAAAGCTATCAAATTTAAGCAGATGAACTAGCCGTTGGGTGATGGTCACGTGAATGTCAAATTTAACATAGTGAAGTAGCCATTGTTTTTGAATTGCCTAAGCACCAAATCATGAAAAGAGCCCCAAGGAGCATAGCGATCTACTAGAAGATAACCCCCAAGGGCCAAAAGTGTAGGAAGAAGATAAAGAGCAAAAAAGACAAAGCATTTAAGTAGCGAAGGGAAGGTGAGTTATTGTAGTTGAGCGGCATGACCTATTTTCTATAGTTAGCATTGATGAGGGGACAAACTGCAGTCTATTTTTAGAAAAGAGGTGTGGCCATGCTCTTACATTAATGCTTAAATGCCAAAGTCAATTTTGGTGATTATACAACATGGTTCTAGCAGGCCTTTTTTGAAGAATGACATCAGTAACAGTGGTATCCTCTTCCCAAGATTTAGAATGCACATGGGCCACTTGCATAAATGAGCACCAAAAAATCTTTCCAAGAAACACCAAGTTTTCTTCCTTTTCCTATATATTGTAAACTTCTCTTTTGAGAAAAAAATCTGCTCTCAACCTTGAGGCAAAACTCTGCCCAAAAATCTCTCAGGCTTGTAAGGTAGAACTCTGCCAGAATTTTACCTTGAATCACAACTTAGCATTTTTACCTCCATTCTGAGTTTTGCATCTTTAGTATGTGTCTATGCATTTAATTATATGTTAAGTCATTTTCTTAATTCTTTTGCAAAATGATTTTAGCATGTTTGGTGTAATTTTTGAGTTTCCTTTTATAGGTCTATCAGAAGTGTCCCTAGAGGAGTGTAGGTGAAGTGGATAGTCTACTGCAGTGTATCCCAGAACACCTCTAGTAGTTATTTCCTCCTTGTATCTCCATGGACCCCTGACCCACTGATGCAGAAGGTTTTCTCACTTCAGATGAAGTCTATAGGTGCTTCTTTTTGGTGAAAAGTGTATATTTGGGCTGGGTGGATCACACTTTCTGGTGTATCACCTTTTTTTTTAGCCTTAGGCTTTGTTTTCAGCATCTCTCTCCCCTTTTCATCCCCCCTTTTTTACATTTTTTTTGTTAGCAGTAGGAGAAACCAGGGCCTAAATGATACATCAGAGGGAGCTAGCCCTTATCTAGAGACTCTCCCCTCCAGCTTCACCAATCCCATAGGTGAGAGGGGAGTTTCCATTATTGGAAGAAGAAGGTAGGAGCTCAGCCTCCTGCCAGGGTGCAATCTTAAGTGTCAATAGTTTCTGGCATGCTTGGTGGGACCAACTAGGACAAGTTGTGTCCAAAGAGTTAAAGAATTTTTGGTGTGTTCTTCAATCAACTAGCCTTTGGAGGCATTTTGCGTCAACACCAATGGTGACTCTAAGTTGAATCAGCTCGTTAAGTAGCTTGGTGCTATCAGAAATCACTTTTTGTATGTATAATCACTCTACAAAAAATCATGGACCTTGTTGTCCTTCCTATAATTTTGATCAGACTCAGCCTCTTTATGGCATTTCCCCAAGTAGCCCTCCTAGTTTCCCTTCAACCAAAGGGGCAAATTTCAATTTTGAGATCTTTCACCCTAATGGCAACCTCCAGACTTGGGGGGAAATAGAGGAATCATGGGGTAGGAAAGAGGAGAAGAAAGGCTTTGCTCAAAACCTTAAAAAAGATAAAACTGCTCCTACCCGTGATTCCTATGATCTCTAAGAAAGGCTCTTCCAAGAAGATCTAGCCAAGAGAATTACAGAGTTGGAATCTAAAGAGAGATTCCTTAGCCAATGTGTGATGGATGGTTCAAACCCAACAACACATTCCATTTCTAAACACACCCCATCTACACAATTCCAAGAGAGCTATCAGGCCACACCTGATATAAATGAAGTGCTGACCAAGTGGAACGAGGAGAATCATTTGATTCTATCTCAAGGACTACCTCCTCTTCCACATGGTTTTCCCACTTCACCCCTTCTCAAGGAAGAACCTATTCTACAGGAGGTGAGTGAGGAGTAGAAGATCCAAGCTACAGTTTCCCAAGGGGCTATCATGAGTGATAATGAAGAAGAAATCATCATTAATGCTTCTTATGAAGACACCATCAACAATGGAGAAGATGTAAGTCTTGCATATATGCAGATGTTCCATCAATATGAGGAGGAAAAAAAGCATGGTGAGCTCTCTTCCCCCTTGTTCGATGAACTTCCTTGTTGCTTCGATGAGGAAGATGACTACATTGAAGAGCCTGAGTTGGAGGAGGAAAAGGAGAGATCTATCTTCCTAGAGGAAGGCCTTGAAGAAGAAAGCTTTGAACAAAGAGGTGATGCTCTATGGGATGAGCAATCATTTTTTGAGTCCATTTCAAACATCACCACAGTCACCCTTCTTCAAAAAGGCCAAGAAGAAGTAGAGGATGAGTCTGACAGAGTCTTCAACGAGGAAAAATGAAACAAGTCAGACCATGATACATTATAGAGGAGCTATACACATCAAAGGGCTTATGGTGATGAGCTAGTAGCCATTGATTTCTTGGTGAAGAGAACCAGTATGAGGGACCAACATTCAACAAGATTCCAAGGACAATTAGAGTACATATACGTCAAAAGCATGTTTGAATCTGATCCACTTAGATATCAGCCAATCTAGGTGACAGGTAAGAGGAGCAGGTCACCAAATCTCTTTTTCATTCAGCCACTTGCCTGGCACCATAAGTCATCTTTCCAGGAAGGGGACTTTAGAAATTTTCCCTTTGATCTAGGAGGAAGGCTAACATTCTTGGTTAGCTGTATATAGTAGTTTATTTTTAGTTTCTTTTCCTGCTTTCCCTAAGTGCAGTTTGCACAGGTAGTGTTTTTTAGCCTTGTGTGTTTCCCTTTGCATGTGGGGTAGAAAGCTTCATGTTTGATTCTTGGATCTTTTGGGGCTGTTGCTGATTTTATTTAAGATGCATTTGACTCTGTGGCCAATGGACTACAAGGCAACTGGTCTTTAAGCATAATAGGCATGCTTCCCCTGGGAGTCACCAATTTGTTGACCATTTTTTGCCCAATAGGCAAAAAATTGGTCCCCTTCTATCCCTATTGTTTTAGGCCATTTCATTTTTTAATTTTTCATGAATCTATTCATTTATATGGACTCTATAGGTTAGTCCTTTGGCGCATGAAGGATCAGTTCAGAGAGTTCTAAGTTTTACAAGGCTTCTTCGAGCTCTGGTCTGAAGAAAATGAACAAGTTTGGCATTGTTGAACCATTGAACCTAGTTTAATGTCTTGGTTTAATGCCTGGTTCAATCACTTGGTTCAATTGGACTTGGTTTGAGCTTTGTTTCAATTGGCAGTTTAATCACTCCATTTCAAAGCCTGGTTCATCACTTAAAGTCCATCGCTTCATTTTTCAAGCTTGGTTCAACGCTTTTGGTTCAGCAGCTTTGGTTTAATGTGGGTTCAACTTTTAAAGTTCATCAGCAAAGTTCAAGGCCTTGGTTCAGTGGTTAAAGTTTGACGCATTTTGGTTCATCGATGCACAACTTTAAACCATTGAACTGGTTCATAATCGGTCTAAAGGCTTGGTTCAATGACAACCATGAAGTACTTCAACATGTTTTTTTAGGAGCAGCAAAATATGCCATGTGTCCCTTGTAGGGCTTGGCAAACGCTGATAGGTGGCAACATATGTGGGTTTCTCCCGTTGGCTTCAAGAACACTGTGGTGGGCCAGAATGAGTTGCTAAGAATTACACAAAGCATGCCAAGTGTTAGTATCTATGATTACCAAAAAAGGGCCCAAAAGTTTTCTAAGGTAGCTAAAGGCTTTGTGGAAGTGGCCACATGGCAACTTCAGTTCAAAAAGGAGGTTCAACGAATCGGTTCAAAGGCTTGGTTCAACGGGCTTGACATGTAGTGGTTGAACTGATTGAACCGATTGAACCATTGAACCAATTTTGGTTAAATGGGTTAGTTTAACAGCTTGTTTCAAGGGTGTGCCCTATAGCTGGAGGGTAGTGATGGGTTAAAAATCCCTTGTGGAGGGTAGTTCAAGATTTGAAAGCCCTTATAGAGGGCAGAGAGTTTCAAAGAACCCGTAGAAAAGTCAAAATAGCCAATTCTTGTTGACTTTTTGTCCTTAGGAAAAGGCCCGAAATAGAAAACCCGTGGGGAAAAATGCCACAAAAAGGACTTGATGACTTTTGTCGAAGATGGTGACATCCCAAAAGTCATCAAATTTAAGTAGATGAACTAGTTGTTGGGTGATGGCCACGTGAATGTCAAATTTAACATAGTGAAGTAGCCATTATTTTTGAACTGCCTAAGCGCCAAATCATGGAAAGAGTCCCAAGGAGCGCAATGACCCGCTAGAAGATCACCCCCAAGGGCTGAAAGAGTATGAAGAAGACAAAGAGTAGAAAAGACAAAGCATTCAAGTGGTGAAGGGAAGGTGAGTTATTGCAGTTGAGTGGCACGACCTATTTTCTACAATTGGCATTGATGAGGGGACAAACTACAGTCTGTTTGCAGAAAAGAGGCATGGCCATGCTCTTACATTAATGCTTGAATGCTAAAGTCAATTTTGGTGATTGTATAGCATGGTTCCAGTAGGCCTTTTCTAAAGAATGACATTAGTAACATTGGTTTCCTCTTTTCAAGATTCAGAACGCACATGGGCCACTTGCAGAAATGAGCACCAAAAAATCTTTCCAAGAAGCACCAAGTTTTCTTCATCTTCCTATATATTGTAAACTTATCTTTTAATAAAAAAGTATGCTCTCAGCCTTAAGGCAAAACTCTACCCAAAAATCTCTCAGGCTTGTAAGGTAAAGCTTTGCCAAAATTTTATCTTGAATCGCAACTTAGCATTTTTACCTCCATTCTGAGTTTTGCATCTTTAGTATGTGTCTATGCATTTGATTTTGTGTTAAGTCATTTTATTAATGCTTTTTCAAAATGATTTCATCATGTCTAGTGTAATTTTTGAGTTTCCTTTTACAGGTCTGTCAAAAGTGTCCCTATAGGAGTGTAGGTGAAGTGGATAGTCTACTACAGTGTGTCCCAGAATGCCTCTAGTAGTTATTTCCTCCCTGTATCTCCACAAACCCCTAACCCACTGATGCAAAAGGTTTTCTCACTTTAGATGAAGTGTATAGGCACTTCTTTTTGGTGAATAGTGTATATTCGAGCTGGGTGGATCACATTTTCTGGTGTATCACCTTTTCTTTTTTCAGACTTAGGCTTTGTTTTTAGCATCTCTCTCCCCTTTTCATCCCCCCACCTTTTTCACATTTTGTTTGTTAGCAGTAGGAGAAACTAGGGCCTAAATGATACATCAGAGGGAGCTAGCCCTTATCTAGAGACTCTCCCCTCTAACTTCACCAGTCCCATACGCGAGAGGGGAGTTTCCATTATTACATGAAGAAGGTAGGAGTTCAGCCTCCAGCCAAGGGTGCAATCTTATGCGTCAATAAATACCATTACCACTCATGATGATTTGGAATCACCAAAGAATAACTTCCTCCTTTCAATCCTCCCACCACATCTATATCACCCAAATCTAATTTGAATTATAAACCTCATGTTATTTCTTCTAAATCACATTGGAAATTTCTTAAAGAACTTAACTCTATGCCTTGTAAGATTACTCTTATGGATTTAGTTCATACTTCACCCTATCATTGTAAATTTCTTATGCAACAAATTCAAAAAATTGAAGGTACATCTTCCATAGATGAAGAACCACCTTCTATCGATTCTCAACCAACTAATGTCAATACCATTGAAACTATGTGTCCTTCTTCCAAACCTTCCATTGAATTCCTTGAAGAGGACATGATCAATGACAAAATTCTTTTTCATGTTGATGATTCTCCTCTCATTATCAAAGTAGGCATTAATACCACCTTTATCCAAAAGGTTCTGGTTGACTAAGGTTCTGGTATTAATGTCACATCTTTATGAATCATTCAACAACTTGGTTATAAAAAAGATCATCTTAAACAAACATGTATTACTTATCATGGCTTTGACAAGACTGATCAAAAGCCACTTGGTTACATTTGGATTCCATTAGCCATAGGACATAAGACTATTAAAACCAAGCTTATTGTCCTTTATATGATTATATCTTATAAAATTACTCTTGGTCATCCATGAAATCATTGAATCAGGGCCATCACCTCTTCTAGCAGTCAGTGTATTAAATTTTTACATAGCGATAAATTTTAAAAACATGAAGCTGATCCAAACCCATGGAGCATCCAACTTCCCAATCCTAATCCTCAATATTGAATTCCTAAATTTTTTAAAGTCAATAGTGTTCCTTTACCTGAGTTTATCAACATGAATCTTGATCTTCAAGTTACTCTAGAGGATTTCAATCATGATGAGACCAATGAGTTTCATCACACTTATAATACTTAGAAGCTACCTCCATACAGTATAGATTGGCTTCCTCCTTCTCTCTTACCTAGAGATTGTATTGTTCTTATCATGGATGAGATTACCAATTTTCCCCCTCCATAAAATGCTCAGGAGCTATATTTACCTAAAGATTCCTTCACTTCTAATTATTTTGGAGTGGGTAAATTATTCCAAGATCCCCTCACCATGTCCCCTCATACATTTAAAAACATTGGGATTTCACATTCTAAAACTCCCCTCAATTCTCAAGCATGTAAAAATTTTCCAACATATGATGGAAACTATATCATGGCCCAAGCTCACTCTAGAGACTTGGATGTATAACACTATCAAAATATTTTAGCCCAAATTCATGCCTTCAATCAAGATGTACATACTGTATCTACACATCATGAATTAGATCTTGAGGGTAATATACCTCCTAATAATTCTCCACTTATTGATATTCCTTAGGTGGTAGAACAAATTACACCTTTTGAAGCTATAAATGATCATATATCTTCTCTACCTCTTTTGGATCCTATAATTTCTTTAGATTCTTCTCCCATCATTTAATATATCAACACTCCTATCTCTTAGGATCCATTCTCTTCATCTACTTCCAGAACCACACTAGATAATAAGGCAACTAATGTCCATCAAATTCATTCTAAATATGATAGATTTGGCAATAAAGTTCTAGATATTGAATTAGATGTCAAATATTATGGTCCTCTTCCTACCTTGCCTAGTGGCAAAGCTATTCTTGAGTTACTTCATGCCCGAGAACCTCAACTTCCTTGGTAGCATCATAAACATAGAAATTTCAAGAATAAAACTCCTTGCTTTAATAACTTTGTCACTAGAATTGATCCTAAAAAAAATCCAATTTTAGCTTTGCCTAATTCACCTTACCATTTTTGAGACAACAATGCTATGATTATTTCAAAAATAGCTCATATCAAATATGGTACCCCATCTTCTCCTTTACCAATCATAGTTTATTCAGAACTCTCACCATATGAGCATGACAACTTTAGCTTATTATTTGATAAATATCAAGAGGCATTCACTTTGTCTTACCAAGACATGTCTAGTATTGACCCTAGTATTGTCATTCATAACATCATCACTTATCTCAATTATAATATAGTGCATCAAAAGCAATGAAATTTTCTACCTGAAGTCACTAATTTATGTCATAAAGAAATCATTAAAATACTAGATATTAAATTCATTAAACTAGTGGATTATTCTAAATGGGTTTCTAACATTATTCCCATTTAGAAAAAGGTCACTATGGTCATTTGTATTTTCATTGATTTTTGCAACCTTAATCTTGCTTGTCCTAATAACAAATTCCACCTACCTTTAATATATGGCATCATCAATTCCATAGTTGGTTATGAAATGTTATATCTTATGCATGGCTTCTCAGGATACAATTAGATTCACATCACTCCTGAGGACCAACATAAGACTACTTCACCACAAAATGGGGCACTTATTTTTACATCAAAATGCCCTTCAGACTTAAACATTTTAAAGCTACCTACCAATGTGATATGACTGACATCTTTCACGATCTCATCCACAAAATTGTTGAAACTTATGTGGATGTTTTTATTGCTAAATCCAAACATCCTAAGAACCATCTTTTTGATCTTGCTATCATCTTTGACTGTCTCCCTAAATACAAAGTTAGACTTAATCTTTTCAAATGTGTTTTTGGAGTTGCATCTAGAAATTTATTAGGATTCTTTGTCTCTCTCTACAACATCGATGTTGACACAACCAAAATTATTTATTTTGTTAACATGCCCATTCTTCAATCTATTCTTGATATTCATAGTTATTTAGACAAACTTGGGTAATTAGACAATTTGTCCCCAAAATGGCTTATCACATTCACTACATCAATTCCCTTCTCAAGAAAGGTATAGATTTATAATGGATAGATCCATGTCAAAAATCCTTTGATAATATAAATGAGTCATTACTTCATCCACCTACACTTCCTCCACCTTACAATAATAAACCATTAATTCTCTATACTTCTTCCACACCTATTTCAGTTGGGGCAATGATTTTCCAACAAGATAATATAGGAAGAGAGTATGTTACTTACTACATTAGTTGAGGCCTCATTGATTATGAGATACATCATACCAAAATTGAGTGTGGTTGCCTCACTATCTATTTTATGACTGAAAAGTTTCATCATTATATGCTATACCAAACTACATATGTCATCATTCATTCCAATCCCATTCATTATTTCTTCTCCAAAGTGTTTCTTCCTAGAGATAGAATTGACAAATAGATGGTCCTAATTATGGAATTAAATCTTCATATCATTACATAAAAATCTATTAAAGGGCATGTCATAGCTGACCAACTTGTTGTAGCTCCCATTTCAGCCACTTCTTCACTTCAAGATGATCTTCCCAATGACAATATCCTTTACATTGAAGGTCTTAATCAAGCTATATCCTTTAGAGACTATTTTAATATCTTTACTACTGACCTTGAAGCCAATAATATTGAAGAATCTTCCCCTCTCTTTGGTACTACTAAACCAAAGGTAGTTATCGAAGAGCTCCCTATAATTAATATTGACTTGCATGAGGATACTTGGACCCTCCACTTTGATGGTGATAAATTACTTCAAGGAGGTGGGGCATGTTGCATTCTCACTAGTCCTCTTGGTAATATTATTCCTTTATATTTTTGCCTCACCTTTGACATCACCAATAATATGGTTGAATATGAAGCTCTTATCTTAGGAATGAGAGTTGTTCTTGATCTAGACATCCAGTATCTTCATTCTTTAGGATATTCTTAGCTCATTTTTTTATCAAGTTAATGGTGATTATCAATGTAAAACTGAGAACATCATTACCTATCATCAAATTATAACCACTCTTGTTAATGACTTTATATCTTTCACTATCAATCCTATCCTTTGAGACCAAAATTCCATTGCTGATTTTTTGCCTCTTCAACTTCTCTCTTTCATCCTCATCAAGTTCTTTCTGATCATTCCTTTATTATACAAATTAGAAAATATCCATCATCTACCCATCCACCTGATTCACTTATCTATCACATCGAGGCTATGACTATTCAACAAATCCCTTGGTATCAAGATATCATTCAATTCCTAGAACATCAAACTTATCCTCTTGATCTAGATTCTCATGAAAAGACATGAATTCATAAACAAAATTTAAATTATGTATTTTGACATAAAACCCTTAACTATTGGAACATCAAAGGTACCTTCCTCCATTGTGTTATGTAAGATGAGGTTCCTCCTCTACTTGAGCAAACACATGGGGGAATTTTTAGTGGTCACTATAGTAGACATGCTACAATATGAAAATGCCTAAATATGGGTTAATTTTGGTCTAATATTGAAAATGATCCAATTGAATATGCTAAAAAGTGTACTCCTTATCAGCTTCATAATGATCTTATCCATTCACCTCCTGTTGAGCTTAAAACTATCAAATATCCTTAGCCATTTTCCACATGGGGATTTGATCTCATTGGTAAACTTTGTCACTCCCAAGATGAGCACATGTTTATCATCACTACTACTAAGTAATTTACCAAATGGGTAGAATCAATTCCCCTTGTTAATTTTATTCGTCCTACCATTTCTAAGTTCATTCTTAACCAAATAATTTACCACTTTTGCATTCCTCATACCATCATTTTAGATAATGGTGTCGATTTCAAAAATAATCATGTCAAACAACTTTGCACCAAATTCAAGATCAATCACAAGTTTTCCACACCTTACCATCCATAATGCAATGGTCAAGTTGAGGCCACAAATAAAATTCTTAACAAAATTCTTCAAAAGACAATTAGTGAAACCTACATGGATTCGCATATTCGTCTTTACCCTACACTTTGGGCCTATTAGACTAGCATACATACTGCCACTAGGGCAACTCCATTTTTGTTAGTTTATGGTTCTAAGTTAGTCCTTCCATTAGAATTTGAGCTTCCCTCTCTTCGTATATCTCTTCATGGAACTATTCATGATGAATAATTATGTAATTTGCCTTCATACCCTTGATATTCTTGATGAATGCCATCTTTTTACATTACAACATAACTACTAATATAAAGCCTAGATCACCTGACAACATAGCAAATGTGTTAAGCTCTGCACTTTCAATGTGGGTGCTCTTATCCTTAAATTAGATTACACCCATGATAAAAAGGAAAATATGCTCAAAAATGATGGGGCCCATATTTATTTAAAGACATTCTTGTTCCAAGCACTTATCACCTTCAAACTAATGAAGGCCATGTTTTCAAAGAGACAACCAATGCTCAATTCATTAATAAGTACTTTTACTAAACATTTCCTTCTTGTCATGTTTTCTATCTATATCTTTTTAACATCTTTTTATAGGTCATTTAAGTATAGGTGTCTCCTTTTGTAGCAGTGCCCTCTTTTGACAAACCTTTAGTCCTCCCTTTTGGTCTTTTTGTTTCTTGATGTACCATAGTCTTCCTTATCTTCTTGCATTTTATTTTATTTTTCACAGCCCTAGGGTCTTTCTTTTATGAGTTTATTTCTAATACCATGGATAGGACCCAACATCCCTCACAAACCACCATCTTTTAATCATTTTCTTCTCTTTTTGCTGCTTGCGAATGTTGTTTTGGCATCATTTGTGTTTTTATTTATGAGTTGCTTTGTAAAAAGGCTCCCTCACTTTGCTTTTCTCTTACTTATCAACACCCTCATGGGTTTTTATTTTATGATTTGCTTTCTAAAACCATAGATAAAACTTGTCCCTCATCATAAAATTATCATTATTGTCATGTTATTGATCCTTGTTCTCAACTTTCACTTTTGTTTCTTTTGTTAAATGGAATTTGTAAACAATCTATGTTACCATGTTTTCCTCCATTTCCCTCTTTGTTATGATTTGGAATGACACTTTACTATCATTGTATCCCTCTTTTCTCTTTGTTACATTTTTTTGCAGTTTGAAGTAATTTAAATTATTTCATGTGTCATTCTTCCCCTTCCTTTCATCTCCACATTAGATAGAACAAGGTCAAAGTCAATATAGCACTTTTATTTTACCTAGAGTTATGATACTCTTAGACCCCATGCTCTTTGAAGTTTTTCTCTCTTATAACTTTGTCCCATGTTTTCAAATGAAAGTCATTTGTAGCACCCATGTTTGGTTTTCAAAATATGTATGAAGGAGGAATAGAAAGTTAAAATCCAAATCATTTGAATCAAAACACAATGATATCTAAAAAGAAACATACATATATCAAATGTTAGATTCACACCAAAAGATGTGATTAAAAGTACATCTCTTATCTCAAATCGAAGCTCAAACTCCATAGTTGGCTTCACATAGAGCCAAAGTCATTTGGGGTGTGGTAGGCCATTATGTTGGAATAGGGTATTTTAAAAAACTTTATGTTTCTACCTATTTTCTCATGCAAGTACCCAATCTTTGTAGAAGACTGATGGCTCTGTAAGGGGTCCTAAAGAGCAGGGAAAATGTCATGGGGCGGTAGGTACATTTTATTTTTCACACATTTATCCTTCATGGGATTATCTATATACTCCACTTATTTACCCAAGACTTGTGTCACTAAGAGAATTTCTTCATAGTTCTTAAGGTTGAAAGCCCTTTTGTTTTGACAAACCTAATTTGAATTTCTTGACTTTGATAAAGAGTTCCTCTACCTTAGTTTTTTCTTCATTATCTCCACCACCCATTTAATTTTCACCCCTTGATAAATAAATTTTTATTCCAAATCTATTTTCCCTCTTCTTTAATTCCTTCTTCTTCACCTTTTAAAAACATTCTAACATTACCTTGTTTCAATTTTATCTATCCCTAGAGTAAAACATGTTTGAGAAACTTTGGATCATTTTATTTACATCATTTTACATTTACTATACTTACTTTACTTTAATTTTACCATTTATCATGATTTTTTTGTCTTGTTATTACAGACACCTGATTTGTATCCTTTTCCATTGTTCAGTGAGATATGGATTGTTACTGCTCACAATCATCAATGTTGTTTTACAATTTTATTTTTATTTCTTCTTTTACCATTTTTTTTACTTTTTACCATCATGTTTGACATGTATCTTTGGTTTGATTTTGTGAGTTTTCCTTTATTAATTAAGGAGATCTTGTTTGATTTTTTTAATCTTTAGTATCCTTGGATTTTTGATTACCCGATTTACTCTTGTTGTTTGACTTGGTCATTTGGTCTAACATAGAACCTATCACTCTAGTTTTCCAAATTTCCCAAGTATATCCTATCCTTATAACACAAACTATCTTGGATTTCCTTGAATTTGTTTATTTTTTCTCTTTAGTTTTGCATTCTTGGGTTTATCAAAAGTAGTTTATACACCCTACACAATCAAAACTAACAACACAACAGACAACCATCCCACAATAAAGGTAATTTAAATTACACGTTACATTTAATTTTTATTTATTTAATTTTTAATTATTTACTTTTTTGGATTAGTTTCCCTTTTAGTCATTTAGCTTCAGTTATTTTATGCTTTTAAAATACTATAATTTTTTAGCATCAGCATTGTGTGTGTCCTTATGTTCTTTCTAGAAGTGCCATCCCTTGTTACACCTTAATAACATGTGATGATATTTGAGTGGGGAATATGTATACACATAATATTTTTTATTTTTATCAAATATTTATACTTTAAATCTTGTAAGAACCCATCGAGACTCAATCTCCCTAAGTGCATGCCCTAAGGGGTGCACCAGGAAAGGGGTGGGCAGACCTTTGGTGCTTCACAGGATTATTGTCCCTTTTTGTCTCATTATTACCAATTTAACTAGTTCTTAAAACCTTTTCCTATTCTATTTCTTCTCCCTTGCATAGTCTTCTAGTTTGTTTCCTCTTTCCATCCTTGATTTCCTTACTTCAAACCCTGTTGACCTGTTTAGCATACTAGGTCAACCTAGTTGACCTAGTATAATTTAAGTACCCTTTTATCTATTTTAGTTTGTTTACCTTCCGGTCAACCTATCATGAACTTAGTGAGTTATCCCAAAAAAGTGATAGGTTTATCATAGCATAGCTGACATATCCAAATGATTTTAGGGTATGTTTTGCCTATAAATACAAGGTTATTTCAATCATTATTGAAATATGAAATCAAGAGTTATTATTTGCTCATGTTTCTTCACAATCTGATCTTCCACCATTCTACTTGAGGAGACGTCACTTAGGTTTCTTATTTTTGAGAATCTAGTCTTGTGGATAGGTCTTGGATGCTTTGGCCTAACAAAGTGATCCTTACAAACCACAACAACCTCTTGTGAAGTCCCATTATCCAAGGGAGAGATTGAGTATTGATGGGTTCATATTCATGTAATTATACTATAACTTTGTTCTCCTCTCTTTTAGTAGATAGAAGTAGCATAAATATTGGCTCAAGTAATATTACTCTTCATATTATATGTATTAGGGTGTTAATCATACTTACTTTATTTTAAGTTCCCTATACATGTTTTGATTGCTTTAATTTACTAACCCCTCACTTTGTGCCATAATATTTGGTGTGCACTAGAATAGATTAGATTTTCTTGTTATTATATTAGTGAAATATTAAATCATAAGACTCTTTTAATATTGTTGTGTGATTGTGTTAGACTGTAGGCTTTGGAACCCTACCTCAAAAGGTGTGTTGTGACAAGTGATTCCCTAATTGGGTCTAGCATATCCTCACATTGGTCATGCTCCCACTTAATAATTGTATACTCCCAATCATAAGTGTAGATGTGTTGTATCCCATCCGATCTAGGATTAATTTATGGTAATAATGCATTTCAATTTACATATAGTGTGCATGTTTAAGGTATATACTATGATAACCCTTGAAAGTACTATATGAGCCTTCAAGGTATCTGCTCATAGATACCTTAAAGGGAATTACTGTACTTTGAAGGATACCTTGAAGGTATCTCCTATGAGTTACCTTTCAAACATGCATAAAGGTACCCTTGATGGTATTAAAAATCTTTTTAAGATATCAACCAATAGTGCCTACAAACATACTTTTAATAGCCTTGTAATACCTTTAAGGGTACCCTTATGCATGTTTGAAAGGTATCTCTAAAGAAATACTTACAACATCCCATTGAATGTATGGCAATGCCCTTCAAGGTATCTCTTAGGACATGCCTTCAAGTGTTATATAATACTTTCTTGTGTAACTTGAAGATATCTCTTAGGAACTACCTTGAAGGAAAAATATACTCTTGTCCATATTTGAAAGGTATCTCCTATGAGATACCTTGAGGGTACCTTTGAAGGTATAAGACAACCCTTTAAGGTATCACCTAGTAGTGCCTTTAAGGAAAAACTTTTCAAACATGAATAAGGGTACCCTTGAAGGTATTAAAAGGCCCTTTAAAGTATCACCTAGTAGTTCCTTCAAGGAAAAACCTTTCAAACATGAATAAACATACCCTTTATGGTATTACAAGGCCCTTCAAGGTATCAGCTAATAATGCCTTCAAACATACTTTGAAGGGCCTTGTAATACCCTCAAAGGTACCCTTATGTATGTATGAAAGTTATCTCCTAGGAGATACCTTCAACATCCCATTTCATGTATGACAATGGCCTTCGAGTTATCTCTTAAAAGATACCTTCATGTGTAACTTAAAGGTATCTCCTAGAAGCTACCTTGAAGTAAAAATCCACTCTTATTCATGTTTGAAAGATATATCATAGGAGATACCTTAAAGGTATTATAAGGCCCTTTAAGGTATCAGCTAATAATGCCTTCAAACATACTTTTAAGGGCCTTGTAATACCCTCAAAGGTACCCTTATGTATGTTTGAAAGTTATCTCCTAGGAGATACCTTCAACATCCCCTTTCATGTATGACAATGGCCTTCGAGTTATCTCTTAAAATATACCTTCAAGGACTTTGTAATACCTTCATGTGTAACTTGAAGGTATCTCCTAGAAGCTACCTTGAAGTAAAAATCCACTCTTATTCATGTTTGAAAGATATATCATAGGAGATACCTTAAAGGTATTATAAGGCCCTTTGAGCTATTGGTATCACTCTAAATTTCACCCTTTATAAAGCTATGCATGCCTCCCCATTCAGGTGATAGCATGGAATCACCTCTAGGTCGTGGGTTACCTAATAAATGAGGTGAATCTCTAGATAGGGTTATCTCTCTTGATGCTTTACCTTAAAATTACTATTAAACTAGTTTTTGGTATGGGAAAAGGGGTATAAAAGGAATGAAAATAAGGAAAGAAAACTATAGGTGATGCAACAAATGCATATGCTCTACTTGTCAATGTTTTCACTATTTTAATGATAGATTATAGGCTGATTAAACTACTTTAGGATAACTTCTTCCACATAAATAATTTAATATGGAGGCTATAACTACACAAAAGTCAAGATGATCAATCAAGATGTTTGAAAATAGGGGATAATGATAATCCAACACTTGAATATGGTAAACCATATGATACACTTCAAATGACCTATGAAAGGCATGTAATTCACATAAAGGCATGAATGAAAAATACAAATGCAATAAATCAATAAATTATCATTAACATTCATTATCTATACATATCAAATTCACTAAATTGTTAAATTAAGAAGACATAATCAATCTTGAATTCTATTCAAGAGGAAACAACATGCATCAAGTTTGGTAGGGATTCGCCTTACATGCTTACAAGATGATTTTACAATGAAATACCTTGGTTTACATAGGAAACATGAAGCACTTGAGCCATTTAATAAAAAAAAATATATGGATACCAAAATTAAGTTTGATCATAGAGACATGGGAACTACAACTATTCCTTACAAGTAGATATAGATGTCCAAAATTAAATGAGAACTATTTTATTTATACTCAAATCATGGTGATAATCATCTTGAACTCATAAAGGTTAATTTAATTTATTCTCTCATTGGTGGGAGAAAAAGCAATATTTAATCTTTGATGATCCCACAATTCAATTGAATGTTTTCAAGTGTAAAACTATGATTGTAGTTAATGTTGCTTTGCTATAGACCTCAAAACCATGTCTAACATTAATGATTTGATCATGATCCTACTTCCCATCATATTCACATTATAACCTCATAGTTTTGAAGCTTCTTGTGCTAACTAAGATCCTTTTGGTGGCCTAGATAGATAAATGGCCCATTAACTTTATCACTATGTGTTGTCCATTGAGTTTATAGTGTGCCTCCTTATGTGGGGTCTCTACCTTGTGGACCACCATCATAATTTCTTATCATTTATAGAGATTTGATTATATCTAATAGCATCTCTATCTATGGTGAAGTGGGATCAAGCCACCTAGCTTGATCTCAATAACCTAGGGCCTTCTATGTTCTTATTTCTATATTAATCAATCTAGAACTATTGAGACTATGAGATCAAAACAAGTGGCATCATCTCACTCACCCAAGGCTCTAAAACTATTCATGGATGGCTCAAGGGATCCGAGTCACTAGTATAAACCATGTGGAATCATATATCCAACCCACTTTTGTATCTGACATTGTTGATGTGTAGATCACTATGGAAATTCTAAAGCAAAAAAATAAATTTTGAGTGACTTTCAAACATGCCCTAAAGTCATATAATGTTGACATGTGGCTTCAAGGAGATATAAAAATTTAATAAGTCTCATTCAATTATCCATCTCAAGAGGGGCCCAAAGATCACCACCTTCCCTTGAATGATACTAAAATTATGGATAATAATAAAATGATATCAACTTGGGTGACTTGACTTAAGATCTAGACTCAGCTTTACCTCAAGAAGAAACTCATCTCAGCTCAACTAACTCAGATCTAAATGACTCATGATTGCCTCCAATTGGCTCAAATAGACCTATAAAGACTTGGGATGAAAATGGCATGAATCAAAGTAGATTAGAGTCTCGACTCATATTATAATTGAGCCCATAATGGACCTTCACTTAACTCAACTAGGATAGCCCTACCTTTTTTCATCAAAGGATAATGCTGACCAAAAATGGGACAACAAGGATCGCCTAATAGTGCCTTCAAGAACATAACTTTGGAACATGCATAAGTGTACCCTTGAAGCTATTAGATTTCCCTTAAAGGTATCTCCTAGGAGATTCATTGAAATACAATTTCAATCATGTGCATGTTCAAGGTATCTACTAGGAGAACCCTTAAAGGTACTACAAAACCCTTAAAGGTATCTCCTAAAATATACCTTTCAAAAATGCATAAGGTTACCCTTGATGGTATTACATGTCCCTTCAAGGTATTACCTAGTAGTGCCTTTAAGGGCCTTTTAAATACCTTCATGGGTAACTTGAAGATATCTCTTAAGAGCTACCTTGAAGGAAAAATTCACTCTTGTTCATGTTTGAATGGTAACTCCTAAGAGATGTCTGGAAGGAAAAAATAAGATGAACATCAAAAAATTACTATTGACCAAGGACAAAGAAATAGTCATGAGATATATTATTAAGTAGTTTTAATATACATGATTACACAAAGTTTTGAGGAAAATTAATATTAAACATAGAAAATAAAAGTTATCGTAATGAACTCAATAGAATATTTTAAAAATAATTACAAAATTTAAAGCCAAAAAAATACTTTATACAAACAAATTAATAACATATATATAAATAAAAAGTATTGAACCCTCATTAATGGGTAAATCTTAAATGTAAATGGAAATTGTAACAATAAAATAAGGATTGGTATTACTTGGAAATCTATGCATCCATGGTGGTTAAAACTCAATTACGATGGAGCTTCTCGAGGAAACCTAGGGGCCTCTAGTGCAAGGTGGGTGATTACAGATTATAGTGGGTCTCTAAATAGAGAAAATGTCTATCAAGCTATTGGATGGGACCAATAATGAGGCTAAATCCCAAACCCTAATGCCAACATAAAATATTATACTTTAATGCATTTTACCTAAGCTATAAATTGAATAAGGTTTTAAAGTGGTCATTCATGCCTTGTCTAAACATAGGGGTAAATCCTAGAATTTGAAAAACATTCTTGAGAAAGTGTGGGATGATGTATCTATAATCTAGAATTGGAAGAGTTCACAATGGTATAAGTACCCCAATCTAGAGGATGATTTTTTTGATAATGAAGGGATCGAATAGATTAAATTTAGATGGGAGGACAATTATAGTAGAGCATGGGAAGATTTTAGTGATGTGGTTAACCTTGATCATATAATGATGTTTGTAACTTTTATACTCATGTGAAGTTAGGTTGGATGACATTTAATAGGGCTTATGATCTTTATATTAATATCTTTTCTTATCTAATTCATTGGTCTTAGTCATGGATTGAGCATATTGTAGTTAGATGAGAGGACAATGATGTCTCTACCTAAAAAATAAAACAAGATCTATTAATCTAACAATGCTATTGCATATTTTTAATTGATATAACCATACTACTTAATCACAAGATACTTAAAAATTTTATTGCATATGTCAAGAAATTAATATACTTGTTAGATAAAAATGCATAAAAAATGTATCATGGAGATGAAAGAGAGAGTTTTAAACATAGGATATACTAAGAGGAGGGGTGAATCAGTATATCATATATGTTACAAAACTTTACCTTAACCAAATTCCACTTAATCAAACATTCAAGATATGCAATAAAACTCAGACAATAAAAACCACACAAGATAGAGAGAGACACTAGATATAACGTGGAAACCCAATGTGAGAAAAACCATGAAGAACAATCTCATGTATATGAATGAGCACCAACCCAAACAATATTCACAAGCACCAACTTGCAAGAGCATGAACCCCTTTGTTGAGCACCAACCTAGAAATTATTCATGAGCACCAACCCATAGGAGCACCAACCCAATAACTATTCATGAGAACCAACCCACAGGAGCACCAACCCCATTTCCGAGCATGAACCCAACAACAATTCATGAGCACCAACCCACAGGATCACCAACCCCTTTGTCGAGCACCAACCCCTTTGTGTATACCACACTACTATCTCTCAATGTTGCTATCTCAACAAATGATAGTTCATTACAACATCTCTTTCCTCTCTCTCACCTCTGCTCTTCTAAGATAGATATAACAAATACAAATCATATTCTTCTCTCTCAGATACTCTTCTAAGCTAGATATTAAAATATCAAATCAACCTCTATCACAATTATTACAAATGGCTTCTCAAGCCTTTATTTATAGCTTTCCAAATGACCTTTGGCCTTCCCCTTTTGTGACCCTTCAATCCTCATGGAAAATGGTGCCAAACTTGTATGACCCTTCATATCCTTGCCTTTGAAAATTCATGTGGTGACCCTTCAAGAGCAAAAACATCCTTCCCTCTTTTGTCCTTATCTTGGTGAATTTTCGTATTCCTCAAAGTGTTCCTTCATGAGAAATTGTGCCCTTCCTCTTTTTTCTTCACTTGGTGACTCTTGGAATTCCCAGGATGACTCTTCATGGGAAAATGCGTCCCATCCTTCTTTTGCCTTTACCCCATGGCTCTTTGACTTCTCCATGGGCCCTTATTTTGTCTCATATGCAACCAAAAATATATTCATTAATATTAAACAAATATTAACACACATTAGCCAAGATATATCTATTACAAACATCATTAAATGCAATGGGGTCTTTCTCACCAATAATGCTAAACCTTTGACATCAATGACAATATTTCCAAAAATCTCCCCCTTTGTCATTGATGGCAACCTCAATCGTAAAACTTCCATATCATGTCACCTGCACATACTGTCATTTAAAAACATACAATAACTCCTCATTACTGTAGCAACTTGTACCTATTTTTGCACCTATACCTGTACCTATTATTCTCCCCCTTTGACATCAATGGCAAAGGGCCTACCTAGAGATAACACTTAGCTCCCCCTCAACTAATGCTGAACATCAATGGTAGGAAGTAATAGAAATTACTCCCAACTCCTCTCACAGATCTTTGAATGTGTCCTTTCATCGTGCCTTTGAGAAGATATCTAACAATACATACACATTGTTCCCTGTCTTTTGAGCATCTACAATCAACTCATATGAATCTTTTCTTCTAATCTCACAACCTTTAGCATGAAACTTTAATGTGTATCCTTGATCACATATTTGACTAACACTCAATAGATTATGCTTAAGACCTTTTACATACAAAATATTTTTAGTCTTAGTTTTACCATAATCCAAACTCAAAGTACCTTTTTTGGCTATCCTAGAAGTGGTTTTATCTCTGAATCTCATTGTGCCACCATTGATCTTCTATAGAGTTATGAACTTACTTTTATCTCCTATCATATGCCTCGAACATCTGCTATCAATGAGCCATGGCTGACCTTTATTTCGTACATGCAAATATGTCTGAACCACTAGAGAATCTTTAGGTTGTTTCTTCTACCATGAACATGTCTGAACCTTCTTCTTGATGAATGGAGCTTTAAAACTTTGATCCTTCTAAACTGACTCGAACATGCTTCTACAATACCAAGCTATGTGTCTAAAGTTATTGCACTTGTAGCATACTATGGTCTCTTCATCAAAGCTTGATAAAGAAGCAAAAGATTTACGGCTTTTTCTTGACTCTACTTGATTTTCCTTCTCCTTATTTTTGAAACTGTTAGCTCTTTTTCTACATTCTAATTTTTTGTGACCATATCCATTACAATAAAAACAATAGCCATAAAAATAAGACATGTCTATATATCTGTGACCTGATTACCTTTTGTAGCTCTGTTCCTTCCAGCCTTCTCTATTTGAAATGTCCTCTGTATTCTTCAATTCTCCCCTTTTTGTTTCTTTTTTTGTAAGAGCTTCAACATAGTTCTTTTTCTTTTCTAATCTAATCCCTATTTTATCTGAATTTGCTTTTTGACTTTCCAATATCTTATTTAGCATGTTAGTGCTATCCTCAAATTTTCAATCACTAACTATTTTATTATTGACTACATTCTCAATCTCTTCTTTTAAAGAGGCAATTTCAATAACATACCTTTCACATTCTTTTCTTGCTATTTCCAACTATGTTGTTAGATCTTTTTCATTCTTCTTGGCTTCTTCAAAGTGTGCTTGTAGATCTTCAATCATTTCCTTTGACTCCTATTCATTTTTCTCGATCTGGTACTTTAATCTTTGATTCTTCTTCTCAACAGCTTTTAACTCTTCTAGGGCACAAATGAGTTCTCCTTCCATATTTACTTCAGCTTCATCCTCCTCTTCTTCTTGATCATCTTCATGTATGGCCATGAATAAAATCTCTTCTTCTTTTGAATCGTTAACTCCACTATCTTCGACTAAGCTAGGATCCTTAGAATATAGGCTCTTCTTCTTGAATCCCTTCTTCGATTTGCCTTTGAAATTCTTATTGTATGTAGGCTTTTCTTCTTTATCATCATTACCCTTATTTGGGCATCTAGATAAAAAATGTCTAATATTTCCACAATTAAAACATTTAAAAGGTAAGTTTCCTTGATATCTACCTGTTCCTCTTTTCGTCTTACAAATGAAAAGTGCTCCATTGTCATCTTCATCATCACTAGAACTATCGCTTGATTCTTGAATCTTAGCCTTCTCTTTCTTTGATGTCTTGAAAGCCACTTCTCTCTTTAAGGGTTTATCTTATTTTGTTCACATCTCATATGCCGTGAGTATACCATGAAGTTCATCCTTCTTTAGCTTGGATAAATTCTTCATCTCCTCGATTTCCAAAACCTTTGCATCATATCTCATTGGTAAAGATCTCAAAACCTTTTGTACCACCATTGACTCTTCCAACATTTCTCCAAGACCTTGAATCTGATTTACGATTTGATCAACTCGCAAAAGATAACTTGTTATATCTTCTTCTTCTTCTATCTTTAAACTTTTAAACTATCTTCTAAAAGTCTGAAGCTTAGCTCGCTGAACCTTTCCATCACCTTTGTAAATATTCTCAAGTTTTACCCAAGTTTCATGAGTAGATTTACATTGCATAACTTTAACAAATTTATATTCACATAAACCACATAAAATAACATTTAAATCTTTATCATTACATTCACTTGTCTTCTTTTCTACTAGAATAATTGTAGCTGTCTGTGGCTCTTCATATTCCTCCACCACTACTTTTCATATGTCAAATCCAAGGGCCATCAAATAAGTCCTCATTCTTATGCTACAAAAAGCATAATTCATCCCATCAAACAAAGGTGCCTTATTTTTAGAATATCCTTCCTATGACCCAGCCATCATGATTTCCCAATCTACCTTCAAGCTGTAAAACCTTTGAAAAAGGAACCTGCTCTAATACCAATTGATAAGCATGGGATATATTGAGAGGGGGGGTGAATCAGTATATCATATATCTTATAAAACTTTCCCTTAACCAAATTCCACTTAATCAAACATTCAAGATATGCAATAAAACTCAAAAAATAAACACCACACAAGATAGAGAGAGACACCAGATATAACATGGAAACCCAATGTGGGAAAAACCATAGAGAACAATCTCAAGTATATGAATGAGCACCAACCCAAACAATATTCACAAGTAAAAACTTTAGGAGCACCAACCTAGCAACTATTCATGAGCACCAACCCATAGGAGCACCAACCCCTTTATTGAGCACCAACCCAGCAACTATTCATGAGTACCAACCCACAGGAGCACCAACCCCTTTACTAAGCACCAACCCAACAAAAATTCATGAGTACCAACCCATAGGAGCACTAACCCCTTTGTTGAGCACCAACCTAGCAACTATTCATGAGCACTAACCCACAGGAGCACCAACTCCTTTGTGTATACCACACAACTATCTCTCAATTTTGCTATCTCAACAAATGATAGTTCATTACATCTCTTTCCTCTCTCTCACCTTTGCTCTTCTAAGCTAGATATAACAAATACAAATCATATTCTTCTCTCTCAAATGCTCTTCTAAGCTAGATATTACAATATCAAATCAACCTCTCTCACACTTATTACAAATGGCTTCTCAAGACTTTATTTATAGCTTTTTAAATGACCTTTGGCCTTCCCCCTTTATGACCCTTTAATCCTCATGGAAAATGGCTCCAAACTTGTATGACCCTTCATATCCTTGCCTTTGAAAAGTCATGTGGTGACCCTTCAAGAGAAAAAATGTCCTTCCATATTTTGTCCTTATCTTGGTGACTTTTTGTATTCCTCAAAGTGTCCCTTCATGAGAAATTGTGCCCTTCCTCTTTTGTCTTCACTTGGTGACTCTTGGAATTCCCCAAGATGACTCTTCATGGGAAAATGTGTCCCATCCTTCTTTTGTCTTTACCCTATGGCTCTTTGACTTCTCTATGGGCCCTTCTTTTGTCTCATATGCAACCAAAAATATATTCATTAATACTAAATAAATATTAACACATATTAGCCAAGATATATCTATTACAAACATCATTAAATGCAATGGGGCCTTTATCACCAATAATGCTAGACCTTTGACATCAATGAAAATATTTCCAATAGAGAGAATGAGTGCAACACAAATTTTAGAAGAACCAAAAAATATATATTTATATTGAATAACAAAATTTATCCTCCCTTAGGAATGTGTAGGTTACATGTATTGATAGCTAGGGATGGGGATACCTCTTTACATATTATATTTTTAAAGCTTACATTGTTTAATAAATCTCATGAAGAGATATTTATGACATGAATATATCAAAGATGCCATTATCATCCCATAGGAGATATGACTATCATAATAAACTTCTAGTTACAACATCCACAAGAAGATTGCAAAAGAATCTATCTATGATAAAGAATTTACATTCAGTGAATTTGTTGCAATGGAAAGTCTAGCTATTGAATTCATAAATGTTGTTGAGGTGGCTAGTGGAGGCAAAGTGGCTTGAGAAGCCTAGCTTTCCTAGATTTACAATAAGATGGCATGGATCACCTAAAAATAAATTTCTATTGCCTTGAAGTCTAACAAGGATCTCTTGAAGAGTTATAGGAACTTATCCATTAACTTTCTATGTATTTTTAACATAACATAGAGTTCCACATAGAGAGTCTCTATATTAAGGACTTTACCTCTAGAAAAGTTCACCAATTTAAATAACTCATACTATATTTTATATATTATGCCTTCAATTTCTATTTTGAAATTATTTGCTAAAGTTTAAAGCAAATCCTTGAAGATGGATCTAATGACTAGTTTTCCTTAATGATCGATCACATTTTGGATCCTTAGCTCTCTAAAAATGTAAATGGTCTACCCCTCATAACTAAAGATTTGTAACACCAAATTTTTCATCTCTGGATGCCACTTGATTAAGTCATCTCTTCTCACAAGCACATAATTTATGTCCCATGTTGCATCATGAGTAGTTATTAAATTTATATGATCATATGCCTTATTCCTAGATACTTGGCTTCAAAAATCGAGTTTAGCCTCAATTTTATTCATTTCATCAACAAGGGAAACCACATGTCCCCACTTAGATTGAAACACTCTCTTAGCATTTTGTATCAGCTAGATAACATTATCCAAATTCTAAGCTTCTCCCTAAACACTATCAATGAGGTCCCTTAGAGGTTGTATGGTATTTCTCCCTTACAAAGTCCCCATGTCTTGGTCATAACCTATTAACATTTCCTTTATCACTCCTTTGGTTGAATCCACAAAAGAGTAAGGATCTTTTATGTAATGGCCCAAGTCAGAGGGGAGTACTTTTCTCCTTTTATTTAGATACAAAACATATTCCCTCTTCTCTAATTTTAACTTTTTCCCTTTAGATATCACTATTTTTTCTATCTTCCTCATAGTCTTAGTTTCTTTATCAAAATTAAACTTAATGATGGGTTTCTCCACCATAACCAAATCCTAACTACCATCTTCTACTTGTTTTATATTTGAATCCATTCAAGGGAATTCAAGACCACTAGTTGTGTTGTACGCTCTACATGCTTAGGAGGAGAAAATAAGGAGATTGCCTTGGTAGAATCATAGTTTTAGGAGAAGAGGTTTTGATTAGAGGAAAGGGGGGAATAGCCTTTCTCCATCTAGTAACCTTTTTAGGGGTTATTGTATTAGTTACTATCCTTCCTTCATCCATCCTTTTTACCCATGTAATAACAACAAAATCTATTTGTGTTCCATGTCTAATTGAGTAGATGGATTTTTAAGGGTATACAAAGAATAAAAGATAGTAGATGAGACTAAACTCTCAAAATGTAATTTCTAATTGAGTCTAGAGGCCTAAGTGTTTGGGGAAATAAATAATGAATAAGTAGAAGGTATTTTAAACAAATATTACAAATAAATATTCATATACTCATTACTATCCCTATGAGTGTTTTTAGAAGGTGAGTTAAGGGGATTACTACTTTGGTCATAGAGGTTATGACTAGGGTTTTTCAAATTAGCACCATAACCATTTGATCATTATTAGAACCTATACTAGAGGAAAAAATTGTAATAGTTCTATCTAGATTAGTAGTGGTTGTAATAACATATGGAGAATGAGGAACCCACATACTTACACCTTATGTAGAAATAGCTAGGGAAGCTAATGTTGTAGATAATATTATTAGGTTTGATGGTGTTAAGTCTAAAGGTATGTTAACTGGTTGTCCTTATGTGGGAGGTAGAGGCCTAAAAACTACCTCATATTCATTATTACCTTCTAAATTTTGTTTTATTTTATTTGAAACTAAATTATTTCTTATGATATCAGTGTCCCCTAACTGGGATACCTCTTCTAACATCTAGTCATCATCTAGGTCACTTTTGACAGTCTCATTGATAGTTTCTAACAAGGATGTTTCAATTTTATCTTCCCATTATTATTTAGTAGACCATTATCTTTCTATGAACTTCTTATTTTTTTCATCATTATCCAATAATTCCACATCTCTTCTTATTTAGAGCATTTTACAATGCTTAACTATTCTTCTATTTATCCTTTAGGGTTAGCCCTTTTGGGTTCACCTTGAGGAGAGATAGGGGTATAGTGGGAAAAAGAAAATGATATTGAGATGGAAGGGGTGAAGAAGTGAGAGTAATAGTGTAAATTGGGGGTGAAATAGGGGATGGATGTGGAAGAAAAATGGTTTGAACTAGGGATGCAGGTTAAATCAAACTAGTAACATGGGAAATGAAATGATGTAAGTATTACTTCTTATTCCATAGTGAGTGTAGTAAAGGATAACATAGAGAATATTAAACTTAATTGAGACATACTTGAGGAACCTTATGAAGTAATAGTCAGCTGAGGAGTAGTGGAAACTAGAGTGGTTGCTCAAATTATAACCACTAGGCTCAGTTGTTGAAGAGAGGCCTGGATAACTCT
Source organism: Torreya grandis (assembly GCA_037957365.1). Classification (NCBI taxonomy): domain Eukaryota; kingdom Viridiplantae; phylum Streptophyta; class Pinopsida; order Cupressales; family Taxaceae; genus Torreya; species Torreya grandis. Next base: position 1,774,133 of record JARHVA010001859.1, read on the forward strand.
CTACCTCTCCTCCATATGTGGTTGGCAAGATGGATGAGCATGTTATTATTTCTTGGCCTATGATAGGGGTCTTGGAGGAGTATTAGAGACATAAAGTTCCTTTTCAATTATCATGGCATCTTCTTTGGTGGTCTACAAGGTATATTGTATATGCCTAACCACCACTATAGATATATTATCTTTATTCATCCTCTTATGAACCTCCATGTTGTTCAAGGCATCCATGAATACTATGTCATGTGGATATAAAACATGGTTGTATTCAATATTCACCCTAGCTCTAACTCTATCTAGGTGGTTCCTTACCCTTTTCTTTGGATCCCATGGTCTATAATGTGCCCATTTGAATTCATAGGATGTTCTAATTATGCCCACTAGGTGAAAAGGTTCCCATATAGAGTATTGGATTTGACCAATGTTAAGTGGAGTTATGTGAACTTCTCGATTCTTATCCCTCCTTAAGGTGAAATTCATAGAATCAGTGAATTGAACTACAATCTCTTGATCTGCCACCTTGTCTGGGACTAATCGAGGAAGATACATGGGAAGGGATCTAGTGCCTTCTATCCTTATGAATTTTTATTCTAGTTAAATCCATATATTATAAAAAAACTCAGCATTTCTTTGTACATGATACACTACTCTAGACATATCCTTTCCATAAATGGCTTGGTATACCATGGGTTCAAATGAATCTATTAGCTTGGAAATGTGTTTCTTGAACCTGTAGATGTGAATAATGTGTATTTCATTACATCTTCTATTCTTTGGATACGTAGAAGATGGTTCTTAGGATTCTTTATAGGATGAGTAGACTATCTTATTTATTATGTCCACCAGATAAGACATCATATAAAATTTACCATACGGCCTATGGTCTGAGCTACTAACTTTATGAATCAAGTTAACACTAATTATTTTCCATATGGCAATGATCTTGGTAGAGGTAAGGATGGTGTCTAGCAGGGGAATCCAAACCTCGTTAACATGGGTTATGTTTGGGAATCCATAAAATCTATTCAATAAGGCCATTGAAATCTTGATTTTAAGCCTTAAAGTGTCAATTAGGATAACATAGATGGCTCCCCTAACCATGAAGGTGGTTAGGTCACTTTCCCACTCTTGTAACTTATTAGTTACATTATTTGATAACATCCACTAGTTCATTAGGTCTTGATTGTAACATATTTTGGGGGGAGATAGTCTGTATTACTTCTTAAAAGTTTGTCCACTAATATAGGCTACTAGTGCATTACACTAGAAGTGCATAAGCTTGCTAAAAAAATGTCCATTTACAAATAGATCAAAACCTAAGACAATGTAGGTAATTACCTTAGGTTTTTATACTATATCATGTAGGCCCATGTTAATGATTTCCACCAAGTCCTATCTATAGTGTCACATGAAGGTATAAAGTTAATCTAGGGAAACATATGGTTCTACTACTTCAACTTCTTCCCATGTAGCAAAATAGTGTTTCAAGTCATTATTGAGGGAAACCTCATCAAACCTTGTATTAGTGTATATCCCTAATACTATAACCAAGAATGCAGAGGGGTTAGGTGGAAGATGAAAGATAGAGACCATTATTTTTTCACTCAATTTCTAGTTCTCAGAAATTACAAATAAATCATCTTGGTCATGATAGAGCTCAAAATTATTGGGCCACAACTAAATTTATGATGGTTTAGTTACAACTAACTTAGAGTATTGCCAATATCACATTCTAGATTTGAAAATGCTAATGAGTTGATTGCGTTTACTTGGCCATTTTTTGTGGATTAATAATTGTAACTAACCTTTTCCTTTTCACTCTTTACTTAATTCATATTCTGAATTTGGCTAATGAGGTACCACCTTTTGTGAGCCTCGTTGCCATGTGGCTTTTCTTCCCTTTGCCTCTAAGTGTTTTCTCACCATTACTTGACATTTGTTGCATGGTTGTCTCATTTCAAGATTTTCATACTAGTATTACCTGATCAATTTGTCATTTTAGAGCCACATGGAAACATTTTGCCACTCTTTTTTTCTAAGGACTTGTATTTTCTATCCTTTGATTTATTACCCTAGGTTAATGGGATCATGATATGTGGCATAATCTAGGTGGTCCACTCACTTGGGAGTGTCATACACCTTTCTACCTTAGAGGATTCGAAGGATTATCAGAATGCACTAATAGTAGTGGGATAGCAAGAACATGAAACATGGATAACTATCACTACTCTATTGCCTTAGAAGTTTTATAAAAATTAAATTTAACCCTTTCAATCATTGGGTGAATAAGATCTAAACACATTACCAAATCCTGGTGATTCACTCACTCAAGAGTCTTTTAAGATTTTATAAGTGTTTGAATGGGTTTGGGAAGGTTTGTAGACACCACATGGTAGAGTGATATGACGGGAAAATTTTTTACACAAAATGAATAAAATCAATCCATTTAAATATCAACTTGTATGAGTCAATAAAAATACTTCAACAAACTAGTTAACTATTTATCTTGAAAGAAATATAACCCAAAAGTAAGAAGTTGCATATAAGTTCATAAAAATTAAAATGTTAAAGATTAATTGGGGAACTACATACCATGCAACTTCAAAAACTAGTGTGCATAAGAGTCATTCAACAACCATTAATAGGTTGGGATGAAAATTAAAGTATTGAATATTGAGATAACTAGGAAATGTTAATTATAATAAATCTTGGAGAAGTACAAATTAACAAGATATTATTACTCGAGAAACAAAAACTTTAGAGACCTTGTATTATTAATCATGAATTTAAATGTCAATAACAAATTTCACATCAAAACTATTTTCTCATTAGGGTGCAGTGTATCCCTATTCAAAATAGATTTGAGAGTGGGGTATGTTGGCTACAATAGTACCTTAAAGGTATCTCATATGAGATACCTTTCAAACATGTAACCTCTTTGATTCTCTTGATACCAGCAAGTATCACCCAATAGTGCCTTCAAAGAGATGATCTTGCAAGGTACATGTGGGGGTCCAACAGGGATCTCCTAGGAGATACCTTGAAGGTACCCTCGAATGTATTACAAGGGCCTTCAAGGTATCACCCAGTAGTGCCTTTAAGGAGATACCTTGAAGGGCATTATAGTACCTTCAAAAGTAACTTGAAGGAATCTCTTATAATATACCTTTCATACATTCATAAGGGTATTCTTGAAGGTATTATAAGTCCCTTTAAGGTATCACCCAGTACTTCCTTCAAATACACTTTAAAGAGCCTTGTAATACCTTTAAGGGTACCCTTATGCATGTTTGATAGGTATCTCCTAAGAGATACCTTCAAAATATTGGGTTCATCATAGAGGTTCAAATCACATACAAGATCCAAAAATATAAGTAACTAATTATTTTCCATGATTTTGGTCAAAACCCCCATTGCTCAATATTGTTTTGTATATTATTAAAATACATGGTTAAATGTTGATTTAACTAGATATTTTTTTCTACTCAGATATTCCACTCTTATGTATGTTTGAAAGGTATCACCGAGGAGATAACTCAAAATTAGGATGAAAACAGGACTGAAGTATGCAGTCTTTGATATTAAAAGCTACTATGTTTTGGGATTGACATAAATAGTGTCATTAAAAAATGTGTTATACATTACCTTTTTAACATTCTAAAGTTTTAACATATCTCTATACATGTGTTATGGCATAAACAATGTTTTCTCTCCTACATATAGATATAAATTGGATTGATTTTATAAATACCCTAATTAACAAATATTCTCATGTCTTTTTCAAATGTCTAGGCTAATAAATCATACATCAATGGATTTATAATGTGGATACTATGTTTCTCTCATAAATAATGGTAAGGTCATTAGTAAAGAAAGAATACACAAATTTTTAGGTTCAGATGATAACTCCTTGGAATCCATAAATCTCACTTCTACATGCCACAATGAGAAAACACATCTTGAATGTGTAAGTGTTAATATGACAAAAGATTTTAATCTAACTCTACCACTTCCATTTCCTAGAGCTTTTATGAACAATATAGGGGATATAGTTTATAGTTTTACTATATAAAGCACAATAATGATGCAACACATCACATATAATTTTTCTATAGAGGAGGACATGGAAGAAGGACACAATAAATTAAGTTTGGTTATGCATATACAACCATTACAATAAGAAAACCCTTGGTTGAATTCATTGGTTTAATATATCAATGATCCTACCACATTTAATATCCTGAGAAATAATTTTATTAGGGAAAGGATTCATTTGTTACAAAAATGTACAACTCTTAAAAATGATGAAAAATTGCTTTTGGTTATGTTGAATTTGCACAACCATGGAAGATATTTGGTTTAAATCCTATGTAAATGATAGAAAATGAATTTGCAATTTACATAAGTCACATTCTACAAAATTTAGAGACTTATAGTATAGATGTAACTAGAACATCTATCATTAAGTGGCCTTCTAACAAGATAGTGGACCTTGAATGTAGAGAAATATATTTACCATACATGACACCAAAGGAGAAAGAAATTGAAAATTTTTGGGAAGTAGTTGATACTAAAGTCATTCCTTGCATGACATTCCTATAGCAAAGGCATCTAAAAAACTAACTCATGCCTACAACTACTTAGGTTGAAAAATAATTCATCTAAACACATCACTCAGCCAAGTGGAGTTTGATGCAAGCATATATAGTGAGATTATAAAAGTGTATTTAGAGAAATGGTGTACTAAAAAATGTTTTCAGTAAAGATTTTCATTTGAGATGCTAAAATATGCAAGGATAATGTAGCCTGATTCCACCACAATAAATAGGAGGAAACATGTCTTGGATGCCCTTTCTATCGATTTGTTTAAGAAAAATAAAAATAAAAGTACCATTGATTCTTAAGGTGCTAAGATCTATTTGGAAGCTTGGCTTAAAATATATGGATCGAAGAGAAATAGTTTTTTTGACATTTAAAATTGTCACAAAAATGGGAAATGAAATGCATTCCATGTAAGGAGGCTTTGAAAAAATCTATAAAAGAAGACAATGACATCTAAATACTTGTTGGAATAATTGGTGGATGATTTTTCAAATGATTCTCCAAGACTTACATGTTAGGTAGGTATAGATTAAACATAAGATAATGTTTGACATCTTCTAGCATCTTTCACTCAAGAATTTATGAATCACCACATCAACACAAAACTAGTAGATATGGAATATGAGCCAATATCCTAGCCAAAATTCAATAACAGGTGGAAAACTAATTATCGTGATGTGATCATTGTAAAGTTTGATGACTTCACTAGGTGCAAAACATGTATCTTGTTGACTCAACAAAAAAGCTCTGGGTCCCTATCTAGAAATCAGGAAGATCAAATCGATCAATAATTTATGATGCACTCAAATCAGATACTTTATGGATGATAGATGTATTACACACATAATAAAATGTCAGAGTAATACCTTGAATAATTCATCAGTTTCATTCACAACAAGGTGAAACATCAAAAAAAATTTGTGCCAAGGACTGTGATAAAAAGCCAAGTAATTATTGACAAAATAGTAGAGTTTTTAATGGTAGGGATTATCACACATGGTCATGGTGCAATTGGATATGGAATATTTTTACTTTATGCTCTTAGAGGGTCTAACTTTACTATCTCCTCAATTAACAAGTTTTTAAAGGATATGGAAATGACAATACCATATACATATGGATCTTTACTATATAAATCTAGATTTTCAAAATATCCATTGTATGATGCACTTTTGTTTAATAACTACTACCCTAAATACAAGATATACATAGAAGAATCACAACCAATTGGTACCTTTAACTAGACAACTATTGTGAGAATATTAAGAACAATTAGTTCCTTCCATCCATTATTATAATTAAAAAACATAACCTTATATGGAACTAAATATAATTATATTACATTTACAAATTCACAAAATCAAGGTTCTTTTGTATAAGTTTATGTTGCAATATTTATCTCTCCTTGTCTACAAAGGTATTTTAATCGATGTCAAGGTTAGATCTCTCCCTATAGGATGTACCCACAAGGACATTGATGATGAATTTGGAACCTTGCCTGAATGTATAAAGAGGAAATATGTATGGAGTGTGGTAAAGATGATGAATAATTATAGGACATGTGAAAATACAATAAATAACATGTCATATTTGATTTAATAAGTAGTATATTTCAAAGACTGTGTGAATAGTTACCATCTAAAGGGACTAAATGAAATAGTAGGCTTGACAAAAGGCCAATATTTTATTCTACATATGGATCAAGGTCAGCCCATTATGCATTACAAAAACTCTATAAGAGATAAAAATTAGTCCCCCTCATTTAAATTATGGGGAACAAAATAAAATGGTGAGCCAAATGTTCCAGAAGGTAATCCGATGAAAATAATTTTCAAAGTCTTGAAAAATAGATAAAATTTACAAGATTCCATTGTTACAAAAGTATCAAATATAAGTAGAAAAAAGTACAAAAAATAAATTAAATATAACTTGATTAAGTGTTTAAAGCAATTTAATGATTTTGGTTTGACCAAAAATAGTAAGTGGAAAGATCTAGCATATTACTTCCAAAATATCCATGACACAATGAAAGAAGACATATTCCCTTATGAAGTTTAATATATATGAGATTTTTGGCCTAGAACTTGCCAAGACATACCCCCAGCATAGATATCTGCACAAAATGGTTCATGATAGGGCCCTTGATTTTAGAGTTGCATCTATAGATACATATGTTGGTCCAAGAAGTAAAAGAACAAAAATTTAATTTGATCCATCTCAAGATGTGCAAAAAGGAGATATGTTATTTGTTATACATGACAATTCTAAAGGAGTGAACTGCATAATATGGGTTGTTAGAGATAAAAGTAATATTGAGATACTATGAATAAATGGAGATATAAAATAAAGTGTCAAAATAGTTTGGCTTGTCCTAATTCAAGTAGGGGAAAAATATGCAAAAGAATCCAAAATTTATTTAGGTTGTTTGCACAAGAAATGGAAGACAAACCCAGCTAACACCTCTTTACCATCCATTCTTATAGGTAGTATCATCTACGCTTTGAAACCAAATAAAAATTGGAGAGGTCATACACTTGTTCTCACTATTTTTTTGAGAGGCATTATAATAGACTATTTGAATGCATCGTCCCATTAGGTACTTCAAAAATAGTGATAAAGGATTGAGAGATATTGATTTCGTTTGTGACATTGGTAATTTCAAATGACATTTCCTTATTTTTTGAATGAAAAGTATGAATTCATTTTTTCAAAATTTAGTGTATATTTTTGGCATGTAAAATATTTTTGCCCACGTAAAATATTTTATTGGATTCACTTAGGAGATGTCTTATTATTTTATTATTTTATTTATTTTTGGAAAGTTTTTCAAGTGTAAATTCATATTTTGTGTATTCCAAATTAGGTTTTTGCATTTTGGGTCTTAAAATAAACACTATGATATTTTCAATTTATATTTTCTACTATGATAATTCAGTCTTTAGCAATTGTGCATCAACAAAAGGTATTTGGTATTTATGAATTATAATGTAAACTTCACATTTTGAGTATTTCAAAAATGTCTTTGGATTTTTTGGAATCAAAATAGTAAGTTCAAATTTTGTGAACTGTGAAAAGGTCTTCGATAAATGGTCTTCATAATTTGAACATTAGGATTTACTTATCATCTTTTGCACATTAAAAAATACACTTGGACATTCCCATGTTTGATAAATGGTATTTAGGGTTTATGCCTTTGAATGTCCCACTTCAAAATTTACATTTTGTGAATTGTACTTCAGCATTTTGGTCCCAGGATTTTCCACTTCATAGTTAAAGTTTTGCAAAAAGCCTTCAACTTTTTTCATATTTGCATTCTATGCTTCAACAATCAAGATTGGGTATTTTCCATTTACGCATCAATAAATTTTATTATTCAAAATTTTCATAATAATAAATGGTCTTCATCTTTTCATTTTTTCAAATTAAACTTCATTCAAGTCTTACAAAATGGTCTTTCACAACTTGGTACTCACAAATCCTATCTACTATAAACTCAAAGTGCAAAAACCCAAGTGCTTGAGATCATGACACATGGCACAATCTTAGTGACTCAAGTGTGAATAAGGATGATAATTTAAAACAAAATTCCTTATTACAGTGAGCACTTGAGATCATGATCCATGACACAATATCGGCAATTCAAATTTGTTGAAGGATAAATAGTCAAAATAAAAGTCTTGAGCATTGTGAATGACCCAGATTATGACACACATCATAATTTTGGTAACTCAATTATGTATGAGACTATATAGACATCCATGAGGTGTCGAGTGATCTAATAACCCATGATCATTCAACATAGTACAATCTTAGGGACTCTCACATGAAGACCAAAGTTAACATTAGTGAACTACTAAGTTTTTGAGTGATCAACATGTAGCCTATCCAAACTAAAATTTGACGATCATGAGGATGTCACCTGAAGATTAAACAAATAGTTCATGATCTAATGAACTACTAACACATAGAATCCCTATCATCTTAGATGGCCAAATCACATATCCACATATGGTATTAGGATTCTATAAATGGCGTAATCAAAGTAGTTAATAAAAACCTGAGATCAAAACTTGATTGTACTGAATGGTTATTTTCACTATGCTTGGCCCATTTGATGTATGAAATATATTTCTATATGAAATAAACTTCACAACTTTATTATCTTTAAGTTCATAATCTGTGAACAATTTTGAATGGATATATATATTTGATTGAAGATATAAAGACCATGAGACTTCTAATGGTGTGATGTGACTAGTTTTAGCATTCTAAATAATTTGGACTTATTACAAATACATTAGATAGATACGGTTTATTTGTAATAAGTCTAATTAATTATTGAAAAATTCTAATTTAATTCTGATATTTTTCAAAAATTAGACTACTAATTATTTTTATCATAAGAAATAATTTAGACTTATTACAAATACATTATATAGATGTGATTTATTTGTAATAAGTCCAAATAAATCTTGATACAATCCAATTTATTTTTGATAGTTTTCAAAACATTTACTATTAATTATTTCTAATTATTTTAAATAATTAAAACTTATTACAAATACTTTAGATATATTTGATTTATTTGTGATAAGTCCAACTAAATCTTGAAAAGTCTAGGTAATTATTGATAAAGTCCAATTTATTTATGACAGTTTTCAAAAATTATACTATTGATTATTTTTTATCATTTAAATAATTTGGAATTCTTAAAAATAAATTAGAAAGATGTGATTTATTTGTAATAACTCCAAATACATCTTGATACAATCTAATTTATCTTTGATAGTTTTCAAAACATTGGACTATTGCTAAGTCCATATTATCTAAAATAATCCTTCATAAATGGTTTATCAAGATATAACCATATCAAGATTGCACTAGAAGACCAACATAAGACAACATTCACCATTCTATTGGAAATATTTTACTACCAAGTGATTATATCTAGCCTCAATAATGATAGAACCATATAATATTTTGTAATTACTATCATTTTTCATGGTGTTGAGCATGGTCATTGATGTTAAAGAGATCATGATTCATAGCGCATTAATGACAAAGTGATCAAATTGATTATTTGGAGAGTGTTTTCCTAGTTAAGTAATTAGTGAATGACACTGATGGTATGGTCATGTTGAAAATACCCTATGGGGTGTTATGAGTACTTGGAGAATTTATGGAAGTGAAAGGAATTTATTAGAGCATTCGTATGAGTATCTATGTTCAAGTAGTCATATTGATAGATAAAGTTGAGTGAGCAGATTGATGATGTCAAAATTTCACAAATGTGAAGGTTTCAATAGTTTGATATATGGATATATTATCCTTTGTGAGGAGATCATATAATTCAAATTTAAGGTCTAGACATTAAGCATAACAAAAGTTATAATAGTGCAAAGTTGGCATCTCAGATAGAGTTTACTGAGTTTCTATACTTAGCCAAATTTATGATATCAAATATCTATGACAAGAATTCAATTAGATCAAAGACATAATGATGAGAAATTAATCTAACCAGATAAGGATCCAATGGTGTAGTTCAAATTCAAATAGTCAAGATTACATGCGCAAGTGACATGTGTCACAATCATGGAGTTTGAGTAGTAGATATAATAACAAGCATGAAAACTATCAGATAAAGATCAATAACGAGCATGCGATCATGAATATTATGATCCAATAGATCATATGAAGCTAATAATTTAACACAGCACTCACAAGGCATGTGGGGCTTCCAAGTGGATGAATTTCATTGGAAGATTGAGTTAGGATATGTAGAGGGTATGCAGGGCTACCAAGTGGCTTGATTGTGGAAGCGTAGATCTAAGATCAACAATGAGAAATGAGAATTAAATATAGGAAGCTATCAAGGAGATAAAAAAAAGTGTGTTTGATCAAGCCATGGGAAGACATGAGATGAATACATGTGTCTGCAATATTTGCAGTACATAGTGACCATTTCTATTTGAATTAACAAAAGAAAAACCAGTGCTTAGTGTTTGAGCTATATCTTTTGATCCAAGAAGAATTTCATGATGGTGTAAAAGGAATAATTTTAAAGGATTATAATTAGAATCCATAAAAACTAGTTATAAGGTTTTAATGTTTGAAAAATAAAATATATTGTGCTCCAAAGTTGACTATGTGTTTGACCATGCTCTGTAAGTGATCTGAGAAGGATTATTGAGTTGTTCTTTATAGTGTCTTGATGTTTCAAGATGAACTAACTATTCAATATTGTCTTATACTCCATGAATACTACATGTATGTATTTTTGAGGGTTGACCACTCTATATTTATTTTGAAAATATGCATAGAATTTGACTATGTTTGTTGAATGCACTAGTAGATTTAGTGACCATCTTGCAGATGTAAGTTGAAGGTGTTATGATCAGAATTGAATAAGTAAATGTGTATCGTGATGTTATATAAGTCACTAAGGTTTATCATAAGGCATTGATTTTCATATTTTTCCATTTATCAGATATGGATTTTCAAAATAATATAACTATATTTTGATTGTGTGTGACCACAGTGAGTGGTCATTTTGAGAGAGTTAAATTGAGTTCTTAGAGCCTATGTTGAGGTGTCTAAAGCACATGGATATGTATATAAGGTATTGAAAGGTTAACCCATGTGATCTAATCAAATGGATTTGTGAAATCTATGAGTTTTTAATTTAGAAGTTTGAGACTATGTTTTTTGTATATAAAGACCTGAAGAGCAAAGAGACCTAATTGGTATGTTCAATTGTTGAGTTTGTATTTTAAGTGGCATGGAACCATATGAGAGTGATAAATGGTTATTTGAGATAGGTTTGATGTGTTCAAATAATTGGTAAAGTATTAATTTGGTCCAAGTAGTCCCACATGTAACGTGTGAGTATGATAATATAATTTTTTTGGGTCCCACCAAGACCTAATGGTGGTTTGGGGCTAATGAGGTAATGGCTGACCTAAGGAGTTTAGTTCTCACATGTAACATGTGTATGGACTAATGTTAAGTATGGTTCAAATACGTAAAGCATATTTTTTGACCAAGATGGATTAAAGGAAAAGAGTGGTATAAGTACAACATCTAATTGGACCAATTGTGCTTGTTGAATGGTTATACAAGTGTGGATTCAAGTGAAAAAGATAACCTTTGAAAGAGAAGGTATGAGTCATTAAATACCAATAGGGATTAAAGAGGATTAGTCATGATTGTCTAATCAAGTTGATGTAAGAGGACACATAGGTCATTGGACCTAATGAGCCTTAAAAAGGTAGTTTGAGAGAGTTAGTCCTAGAGGCAACTCGAGAGAGATTGGAGGTGAAGAGTGAAAAACAAAAGTGTTCATCATCAATTAAAGAGTATAAATAGGTGTTTAAAATGATATATTAAAGGTAGATAAGTTAGTTTTTGGTTTCCTAGGAGGTCAGTTCCTCCTTGTGGGATGGGTGTCTCATTAAACAAAGGGATGGGTGTTCCTTGATTAGTTGGAGCTGGTCTAATTTTTTGATCTTGTTTTATAGGACTATAGCCCATCTTGTAGGTTTTAGTGGGTTTTATCCACTAAAAGGTTTTCTCACATATATGATGTTTTCATTTTATGTATGCTTTAGATATATGTGCTTTCATGTTTATGTTGCTTAATCAAGTTGATGTATGATGAATGTTTAAGAGTTGGGAATTGAATTGGATTATCTTACATCACAAATTCACACCCCCCTCTTAGTGATTATACCTCTAAAAATTGGTATCATATTAGGACCTTCTTTGTAAGTTCAACCACTTGAAGGTGATCCAAGGTACGATATGGCTAAGCAATTGAATAAAAAGAATAAAGAATTGAAGGATCAAGTGGAGGTTACTTATGCATGTCTAGAATCAAGTGAAGAAAAGTACAATCAGCTCAAGTCACTTTTTGAGAAGTACAAAGGTAATTTGAGCAAGTATGATCAGAATAAGATCATGGCCTCAAGATATAAGGCTATTATGGATGAGTCCATCAAGATAAATAAGGAGATAGACTCCTAGAAGGCAAGCCCAAGATCAAAAGATGATAAAGAGAAGATCAACATTATTGAGGATCAATTAAGGGTTACAAAGACAAATCTGAGTTCAAAAGAGGAAGAATGTAGACACCTCAAGACTCAATTAGAAGAGACAATTCCAAGTTAAGTTAAAAGCAAGGTGAACATGATGAGTTGAAGTCCAATATTGTTTCTATAAATATTATTGAAGAGCAAGCATGTATATTGAAGGATGACATGACTAAAAAGGCTAAGAGGGATAAGGAAACCATCCAAGATCTTAGAATTTAGTTAGAGGATGCAAGTTCAAGTATGATAGCTAAAGATGATGAGAGCATTGAATAAAAAACCAAGATAGATTAATTAAAGGATGAGCATTATCAATTTGTTGTCAAGGTAAACAAGACTGAGAAAGAGCAAGAGAGTTCAGCTCAAGACAAGAAGGTGAAAATATTGATTAGAAAACCAAATTCTATAAGGTAAGAAAGTTCATTTCATGTTCATTATTTTGCATGTAAGCTTTTTGATCATAAGGTAAGAAACTATATAAGGAAGAGTAGTTGGTCAACTAGAGTTAGGGATAATATAGTCTACTATAATTGTCATGACATGGGACATATTGCTATATTATGTCCCAAATTGCATGGGAAAATACCAACCCAAGTATGAAGACCTAAGACAATAAAGATTAAGCTTAATGAACCTAAGAGACAAGATGTTATGTGTTTCAGTTGTCATCAAGTTGGTCATATTGCAAGATATTGTATACGAAAACTCTCAAGTCATAAGAAGGTGCATGGACATCCTAATATGCTCAAGAAAGGTCAATATTTGGTATGGAATCCTAAGGAAGTGAAGACCAAGAAAACTAATTTAGTTGAGCTAAAATATCAAGGTAGATTATTGATAAAGAAAAAGAGGAATCAGATATGAAGAAGGTTTAGGAATGCCAAGATAGTGTGTCATTTATCTAGATGGAAAAGGAGAATCAATTCAAGCTTAAGGAAAAGACCAAGTGCTTATTGAGGCTAGTTCTAAGGTATGTATGTATCCAAAATAATATCCTAATATTTTTTAACAAGTTCCATGTAAATGAATTAGTTATCAATGCCCATTGATGAGGTTCTTTCTTCAGTTGAAAAGGTATGTCATGAGTCTTTATTGTCTTCATATGTTATCAATATAATCTTAGAAGAAAAGGAGACTATTGTAGTGGATGATCATGTTGATTTTATTAATCCTAAGAATAAGAAGAAGAACTATCAATATCAGATGACCAAGGATGAGAAGGAATATGAGGAGTTATCGGTAACTCCTAGTTTCACATTATTCTAGGACATTGTGGGTTAGGGTGTCTCTATCTAAGATTCAATGAGACACTTGATAAGTAAGAGGAAGCATGGTGGATACAAGTTAAGCTTTGGTTGTTGTTACAAGACAAGAATATCATTTTAAGATGTGTTTGGTTAAGGGGGAGCTAACTCAGTTAGCTTGATTGGCTTGAAGAAGATGTGCATGATATGAGGGGGAACATATGTGGAGATGTCTACTACAGTTATGAATTCAAGAAGATTGATATGATGACTTGATCAAACTAAGTCATATGTTTTGACAAGTTATTAAATCTTAATGCATGAGTAAAGAGAGCTTGTGAGTTCTATAGGTAGACAGGTCCAAGGATCAGAGAATCCCAAGCTTAGATTGGTGTATGTGAAAGAATAAATGACATGAGATGGATCTTGATGTTAGGGGGAGATTTCTAAGCTTTGTGAGTAGTTTTCTAGGTCCAAGGATAATATAAGTCCAAGTTTAGATTGGTGCATGTTAAAGGGGGATAAATTGATTCATATTCTTATAAGTATTAAAATCTTAAGGATCTTAAATAGTATTTGAATGCACACATGATGTTGAGGAATGATTTTTTGCATGTTGAAGAAGAGACACTTTATCATTAATGTCAAAGGGGGAAAAAGATCAGAATGAAGGAGTTCAAATGAATTCATTATAAAGGTGTTTTTAATCAATGATAAAGAGGTATATTTTTGAGCATGGTCATTTATGTTAGTTTCTCATTTATGTCAAAGAGATCATGATTCATAGTGCATTAATGACAAAATGATTAGATTGATGGTTTAGAGAGTGTTTAAATAGTTAAGTAAGTAATGGATTGAATTTTTGGTATGGTCATGTTAAATATACCCTATTGGGTGTTATTATTTCTTTGGTAACTTATGAACGTGAAAGGAATTCATCAGAGAAATCATATGAGTGTCTATGTTCAAGTAGTCATCTTGACAAATAAGGCTACGTGAACAAATTGATTACATAATATTTCACATGTGTGAATGTTTCAAGATAAATTTGATATATGGATAAATTACCCTATGTGTATATATAATATGGTTCAAATTTTAGGTATAGACATTGAGCGTATAAAAAGTTATAAAAGTGCAAACTTGGCCTCTTAGACAAAGTTCACTAAGTTTCTATACTTAGCCAAATTTGAGATATTGAAGATCTAAAATGAGAATTCAATTGGATCAAGGATATAATGGTGATAAATTAATATAATTAGATAAAGATCCAATTTCATGGTTTAAATTCAAATAGTCAATATTGCATGTGCTAGTGACATGTGTCACAATCGCAGAGTTTGAGCAACATATCTAATGGTGAGTGTGAAACCTATCAGATATAGATCAATGATGAGTGTGTGATCATGTAGATAATAGTAAAATGGATAATATTAAGTAAATAAGTCAAAAAAATTCTCAAAATTCATGTATTTATTCCATGTGGTGGACGTTCATTGGAAGATTGATTGCAAGGCATGCAAAGGGCATGGTGGGTTGCCAAGTTGCTTGATCATGAAAGCATAGATATAATATCAATAGTGAGAAATGAAAATTAAATATATGAAGATCCTAAGGATATTGAAATAGTGAATTTAATCAAGATATTTGAGTACATGAGATTAAGACATGTGTCTACAATATTTGCATTACACAGTGACCATTGGCATTTGAATTAACAAAGGAAAAACTAGTGCCTAGTGTTTGAGCTATATCTTTTAATCTAGGATGAATTTCAAGATGGTGTAAAAGGAAAAATTATAAATGAATACAAGTAACATATAGAATAACTATTTATAATTTTTTAATATTTTTACATTTAAATATATTGATCTCCAAAGTAGACTATGTGTTTGACCATTCTTTGTAAGTGATTCGAGAAGGATTATTAAGTTGTTCCTGATAGTGTATTGATGTTTAAAGATGAAATATCTATTGGAGAGTATTTAATAATAAATTAATACTATATATATATATACATACATACATACATATATATATACATATATACATATATATATATACATATATACATATATATATACATAGATATATATAGATATATATATATATATGCATATATATACATATATATATATACATATATATACACACACACACATATATACATATATATATACATAAATATATACAGATATATACATATATACATATGTATACATATATATATATACACATATATATACATATGTGTGTGTGTGTGTGTGTGTGTGTGTGTGTGTGTGTGTGTGTGTGTGTGTGTGTGTGTGTGTGTGTGTGTGTGTGTGTGTATTTTAGATTTTAAAAATCCATATTTATTGTGAACAATTGCTTAGAATTTAATTATGTTTTTCGAATGCACTGGAAGATTTAGTGACCATCTTGTAGAGGTAAGTTGAAGATTTTCTAAGCAAAATTGAATAATAAAATGAATATGAAGATGCTATAAAAGTATCTAATGATTATGATAATTCATTGGTTGTCATATCTTACCCCTAATCAGTTATGGAGAGTCAAAATAGTATAATTGTATTTTGACTATGTGTGACCAGTTTGAGTGGCCATTTTGAGAGAGTTGAATTGAGTTCTTAGATCCTATGTTGAAGTATGTAAATCACATGGAATTTTATCTAAGGTCTTTAAAGTTTCATCTATGTGATATAATAATATGGATCTATGAAATATTTGAGTGTTTGCTTCATAAGTTTGAGACTATGTTTTATGTATCTGAAGACCTAAAGAGCAAGGAAACCTAATTAGTAGGTTTAATTATTGATTTGGTGTTAAAATTGGAATGGACCAATATGAGAGTGATCAAAGGTTTATTTTAGATAGGTTTGATGTGTTTTAATCATTGGTAAAGGATTAATGTGGTCCAATTAGTCTCACATGTAACATGTGAGTATGAAGGCCTAATTGTTTTAGGTCTCACCAAGACCTAATGGTCATTTGGGGATAATGAGGTAATGAACAACCTAGGTAGTGTGGTTCTCACATGGAGCATGTGTATGGACCTATGTTAAGTATGTTTCAAATATGAAAAGAATCTTGTCTAGCCAAGATGGATTAAAGGAAGAGAGTGGTATAAGTACAAGGTTTAATTGGACTAATTTTGCTTGTTGGGGGTTTTACAAGTGTGGCTTCAAGAGAATAAGAGAACCTTAGAAAGATAAGGTAAAATAATTAAGCACAAAAAAAGAGTGAAGAGGATAATTCATTCTTCTATGATCAAGTTGATTCAATAGGACACGTAGGTCTTTGGAAGTAATGAGCGTAGAAGAGGTAGTTTGAGGGAGTTAGTCCTAGAGGAAAATTAAGAGAGATTGGAGGTGAAGAGTGTCGACAAAGGTGGTCATCATCAGTTAAAGAGTAGAAAAATGTGTTTAATATGATCCTTTCAAGGTAGGTAAGTGGGTTCTTAGTTGCCTAGGGGGTTTTTTCCTCCTTGTGGGATGTGTATCTCACTAAACTAATGGCTAGGTGTTCCTTGGTCAATTGGTGTTGCTCTAAATTTTGGATGTTATTTTATAGGACTATATTCCATCTTTTAGGGTTTAGTGGGTTTTATCCCCTAATATGGTTTCACACATATATGATGTGCACATGTGATGTATGCTTTATATGTATGTGCTTTCATGTTTATATTTCTTGATCAAGTTAATGTATGTTGAATGTTTAAGAGTTGGGAATTGAATTAGATTATCTTGCATCAATGATTCACACCCCCACTAATGATTTTACCTCTAACACATGGTAATATGTATTATATCATTAAAGATTAGGTTTATGATATCCTAGAAAACTTTGAGACTAGATCAGGACATCTAAAGGTGTTGCATAAAATATTTCAACACTTTCATGAATACAAGGTCAAAATTAACTCTAAAGAGAGCATATTCAACATCACTTCAGGAAAATTTCTATGTTTCATTGTCTCCCACTAAGGAATTTGTGTTTATCTATCCAAGGTTAAGGACATTACTTAAATTCCACCACCTTCAAATCTCAAATAAATCTGCATATTGTAGGGCAAAATCTAGTCTATATGATGATTTATTTCTTAGTTGGCAGATAAATACCATGCCTTCACTCATCTTCTAAATAAAGGTGCCACATTTTTGTAGAATGGATATTTTCAATAGGTCTTTGACAAACTAAAATAATATTTGGCCAATCCACCTATTCTAGTTCCACATACACCTAGAAAGACCTTACTTCTTTATATATTAGCAACTAACTATGCCTTGGGGACACTCTTGGCACATAACAATGCTCAGGTAAAATAATTAGTAGTGTAATATATGAGATGCACATTGGTTGACTATAAACATAAATATATATTTTTTTATAAATTTTATTTGTCCATGGTGTTTTTAGGCCAAAAATTTTGACACTATATGCTCAACAACAAGACTATTATCATCACCAAAGTCGACCCATTCAAATATATACTTTCCAAGGTAGATTTCACTAGTCATATGACTGAGTGGATCATGTTATTGGGTGAACTTTAAATTGAATATGTTCATAAAAAATACATCAAGAGATAGGGATGTGCATATCAATTTGTTTAAGAACCCTTATTAGACACTAATCCACTTATATCCAATTTTATTGATGAGTTAATCATGACTCTTGATGACACTTATTTTGTTCCTTAACATTGGAACCTTTATTTTGATGTTTCCTACACTTATTTTGTATAAATATTTGATATTCTATTCATTACACCATAAGGGGATCTCATTCCCAAGGAATTTCATATCTATTTAACTTGTACCAATAATATTTTATAATATGAAGCACTCATTGCAAGGCTTCATCTAGTATTATAGTGGAACATCAATCATTTTCATGTTCATGGATATTCTTACCTAATTTTCAATCAGGTGATAGAGTATTATGAAAATAAGGATGACAAAATCATTCCATACAACAAATTGGTGGATAATATGAAACATAACTTTGATCATATTCAATTTGAACAAATTCCCAAAACCAATAAAATAAATATTGACACAATGGCAATAATTGGTTCCCTAATATCAATTATAGATCACTATATTCATTATCAGTTTATTATTAAACATCTTATACATCCATCTCATGAATGTTCGTAATATAAGATGGTATGTGAAATTTTTGATCCTGGCTTGCCTTGGTACTCTAACATATATGCCTACCTCCATGATAAAAAATATTCCTTCCATCTTTTCTTATAAGAAACAAAAAGCCTTCATCCATTCCACATCTCATCATACCATTCTCACTGACATTCTCTATTTTAGAGTATATGATAGAACTCTAATTTTTTGTTTAGATTTGATAAAATATAGATTAGTTCTTAAATAAGTAGACGAAAGGATTTATGTGGCCCACATCAATGGCATGGTCCTTGCTAAGAAACTCCTACGTACTAGGTATTACTCTCCCACTAGGGAGGTTGATGCTTGATAGAAGCATGCAAATCTTGTCAAAAGCATGAAAATATTATTCATGCTCTATCTTGATAATTGCATTTCCTTACTACACCATGGTCATTTTCCATGTGGGAACTTGATATCATAGGTCAAATAAATTTGACTTCATCTGATGGCCATAAACATATCCTTACTACAATTTAATACTTTACTAAGTGGGTTGAATTCATTCCACTCACTTAAGTAATAGGTAAGGAGATATCCAAATTCATCCTCAACCATCTCATTTGTTTATTTGGAATTCCATTTGATCTAATTTTTTATAATAGTAGATATTTCAAAAATAAGGACATCAAATCACTCTGCACTAAGAAATAAATCAAACAAGATTCTTTGTCTACCTATTTTACTAAAATCAATGATCATGTAGATGCATCTAACAAAACCCTGATCCAAATTTTGAAAAATATCATTAATGATTTTGGCCTTGATTGGAATTTACAATTATTTCCCACCCTCTATGATTATCTTACCAATACACACACCACAACAAAATCCACATTGTATTCCCTTATTTATGGTATCGAAGCTACTCTCCCTATTAAGATCAAGCTACTTTTGTAATGCATTTCACTAAAGAAGGTTATTGATGATAAGGAATATAGAGTGCATCAGCTAAAATAACTAGATATAATTGATGAAAAGACATAAACTAATTAGAAAACCCTTCATCCCTACTAGAATAAGTTACATCATAGTTTTAAAATGCATATCAAATACATAGACTTTGAGTTTGATCACCTAGTTATAAAATAAAATCAAAAGAATACTATTGCCACTTATTAAAAGAAAGCTGAATTTGAATATAATTGGAAAGGACCATACATCATCATAGAAAATTATGGATCTAGAGCATACATATTGCCCACACTATCTGGAAAGGAGTTGGATGAAACCATAAATATTATGCATCTCAAGTGTTTCTACACTTGATTTCTTAGAACATTGTCTATGAGGACCCCTACTTGGGGGAATGTTATGAAACCATTTTTCTTTCATCCCATATCCCATTGATCCAGTTCCTATTTAATTAAATTCCCTTGTTTTATTATTAATCTTGACCTTGATTTTCGTTCCCAAGTACAATATATAATTCCAGGTACTAGATTCAAAGAAAGTTTCTAGTAGAATATTCATTAGAGGAAATTTATATGTAAAATGGGCCTCCTAAGAAATATTATAAATGACAAATTATTAAAATATAAATTAAAAAAAAACCACGCAACTACACAGGTTAAGTGGGGCCACATATCTATTATAGGAATCTTAAAAACACTTTGTTCACTATACTTTCTATATCTTTTTAAAATAGTCTTTCAGTTATTTTATCTCTCAAAAATCAAAATCAATCTTATGTTTCTGATGACATCACTTTTTATTTAATTCATATTTTTATTACATTTTTGTTAATTCACATTTTTATTCTCCTTGTTTTTGGTAGATTTATATTAAACATTCTATTCTATTTTAAAAAACATTCCCTACATTAGATCTTAATATTGAAGCATCCTAATATTAAAATTTATAGGTAATATCAATTATATATGGGATAGTGGGTGTGATTTAATTATCCTTAACTCAGATAAGTTTTATGGAGTTTGTAAAATTACTCCTCTACAACCATAACACCATTGAAAAATCTGCAATTTATTTGTTGTTTGTTGAATAAGATGAGTCTCATAAGGAATAAATTCATCCATTGGTTGAAAAAATCTGAAGTATCAATTGCATTATAAGTTTTGACCACGTTACTATATCATCTTAATGTGAATTTTGAGGGAATAGCACCAATTGGTTTTTCAAATCAACACCCATTTTCCATATCAATTAACATCAAAGGCATTCATATTATGCAATGTTTTCACATGACTTAATCCTCTTCACATATATTTATCACTTATTAGAATTTAATCAACCTCAACATGGCCTTTGATTTAATTCAAATACTGATACATTCACTCTTTCATGCTTATAATGCATACATTATTTTGTGCATACTTTTAATCTCAAATTTGTCCTTTGTAAAACTTGTATTACATACAATTCCCAAGACATATTGAACATGAATACACCATTACCAAGAAAATGAAGATAATGCTTTCCTTTTATTTCATATTTTAATTCAATGAAGTTAAAGAATTGAATTGTATGCAACAAATACTAGCATCATAAGAGTTCACCCCTACATATTATGAAATAGAATGAATCAATGTCTTCAAATAACATATTTAAAATTAAGAACAAAGTTGAATATAACTGAGGTAAATTAATTTAATTTAGGGAAATATGAGATATCAAACATTTAAGCATAAAATTCCATTAAAATTTTATTGACAAAGATTTCACACGTAATTCTATGTAAGACATATTTTGTATGTTACACGTGAATAAAAAGAGGAATTGTATCCAAGTTCCTAAAATAGAAATGAATGCATCCAATTCACAATTATCCATGATCAACATGAAAACTAATGAGAGAAAATTAATATGTAGATCGATTAATAAAATGTGTCTAATTGTCAATAATCATAATTAATGATTAGGGTGCATTGAAAATGATTAGCATGTTGTGAAAAAAATATGAAAATTGTATTGATGATGTAGTCTATATCAAAATTATTGTTCTTTATGTCTATTTAGTTATCACATTAGCGTGAGATGATGAGAACTAAGGTTATATATTAAACTTTATAACTTGAATGTACGAAAGTGCTTTAATCATCCAAACTATTGCTTTGTAATAAATAGTTCTGCACTCCCTTCCACTTATGGATATATATATTTAAAATAAATTAGTTGGAAAAGTTATAAAAGAATGGGGAAAATCAAACCTAGTGTGATATATCTACATGACACATTTTCACACCATCAAACTCTTACCTGGCACATTTTCACACCAACACACTGTTCATTTGTTACCATTCATTCCTACTAATTTATATTTTCGCTAACTTTATAAATAAATAAAATAAAAATGAAAGAAAATAAAGCATTAATATATTGTTAATATAAAATTATTCTCAAAATAATAGTTATGTTGTTCAAGATATTTTTTATAGTAGTGTGCACTCATTGTCAAAGGCCACAATGCATATTATAGATATCTTTGATAATAAACCATTCCACTAAAACAATGAAGAAAAGAAATGGAACAAAACCAGGTTTAATATATATATTTTTTAATTTTTATATCTCTTTGCCTTTGGCTAAAGTTATTTCTTCACTTTAGGGATATTCATGGTGTCTTATGCTTTACATGTTTACTGACTTTTAATCTAACATTCCTTTTTTTCTTTCCATTATTTATACTGACTCTTTTCATTTGATTCAAATTTTGTACATTTTATTCTATATTAAATGTTGACGTATGGATTTTTTTTATAGTAGCATTCATTGTGAGGTCCAATGGCCATGAAATAATTTTTGATGAGATTATGTAATTCATGGATAAAGAGATTAAAAAAAAATAACATGTAATATGTTACAATTTAAGTATTTGGAATTCAGAACGTACATGGTAGTTATATATTTGATTTGTGTGCATATGGTGTTTCAAAAGAAGCTACATTGTGTTTACTTTGTAGTCTCAATACCCAAGTCTTAATTTGGAAAGATATTACGATCCAAATTTTCATGAATGCAATAACAACGACCATGGCTAGATATTTAAATAACTATATTAAATGTTATGTTTAGATGAAAATGGATGAGAAGATAGTATAGAATCTACATATATCAAAATATATTTGCCTCATCTTTATACTAAACTAAATTTGTCTATTATATATAATTTTTAATTAAGTATTATAGAACACATAAAATACTATAATAAATATTTAAATAATTTTATTCAGTGAGTCAATATTTAAAGAAGTCTATTTTTAAAAATTACGTCTGATTGTTTGTTAAATTTTAGACGGTAATTTGAATAAAATTTAAATTATGTATGTTTTTATAATGTAGAGTGTTAGAATGTGAGGTTTTTTAAATCATCTTGTTAGTATAAACTATTTACACATAATATTTTCAAACTTTTGTTGATTACTGACACTTTATATCTTGTAAGAACTTGTCGAGTTTCAATCTCTATGAGTTCATGCCCCAATGGGTGCATCAAAAATAGGGTGGGTAGACCATTGGTGCTTTGTATGATTATTTCCTCTTTTATCACTTGTTATCTACATGCTTTTCTCCTAAAATCATTATGCCTAAGCTTGTTCTTCTTTGTTGTACCCTTTCTAGTCACTTGCTACATTTTATCCTCCTATTCTTGACCTTAATCCATTTTATCAGTAGATTGTGATAGGTTGACTGGGTCGACCGTATATAGCTTTTATGTATTTTCACTTAGGATTTAGTTTGGCTTTTAGCCAACCTATCTCATGACCTAGTGAATTATTGTTAAAAATTATGCTAGGTTGACTAGTTCAACCCTATCAATTGAGATTTTTAAAAAGTGTCAAGGGTCAAATATGCCTATATATGCAAGTTCATTTCCATCATTTATTATGAGAAGAAGAAGTAAGAGAAAATTAACATCTACCTATTGACCATTCTACTTAATAAGCAAAGGTTAGGTTTTCATACTTTCTTTGGAGATACGGATCTTGTCTTGTAGAGAAGTCTTTTGGATGCATTGATAGGTTGTATAGCCTAGAACTTATTTATCCTTGTTATCCTTACATACCACAACAAAATATTGAAAAAAACCATGGCTAAGGGAGAGATTGAGGCTTGGTAGGTTCATCTTCAAAGGTAAGTATTCCTAACTTTGTTTATCCTTTGTAATAGTAGATAGATATGCATTTTTACTTTTCTTCAATGCATTAGGATTCTGTATACATTGATGTGAGTATATGTCTTCTATGCATGTTTATTTTTATCATTTATAACCTCCACTTTATGCCACAAGATTTGGTGATCACTATATTAGATTTACTTTAATTGTTATTAGTTTATGTGAATTATCAAAACTCAGGACCCCATCAAGGTTATTACATGATTGTGTTAGACAATAGGGTTTAGAACCCTCCCTAGCATGCTTTATTGTGATAAGAGATCCCCTAATCACATCTAGTAGATCCCTATATTGGTCATGTTCCCTCTTAACAAATGTGTCCCCAATCAGAAGTGAATGGTATGATCTATCTTCTCTAAGTTAGGATTGATTTATAGACATGATGCATTTATGATTGAACACATTTTGGTGAACCAAACATGAATCTAACCCTTGCATATTTCTCTTCACTTATTTTAGCATTTTATTTTTCATATATTTGTGATGATAGGTCAATTGCATTGACATATTATTAACTTTTATGCATAGGTTTAACACACAATCACATCAAAATAACTATGTTCTATTTGTACAGGTTTTCCAAACTTCTAGTTTAGACTACTAGATCAACCCAGTCGATCTTGTACACTTTCAGGCATCAAATTCAACATACTAGGTCAACCCAGTTAACCTTGTACATTTTAAGGCTATCAACAATAGGGTTCAACAAAGATTGGTTGACCTAATTGACACAGTTAGTAGAATTTGTAAGTATGAATCAAGGTTCTTCAATAACAATATTATTTTTATTTGCATCCTCCAACCCACTAAGGTTCCTTTCTATCCTTCTTTATCATTTATAACATTTATTATAGTTCTATTTTTCATATTTTATAGTCTTTAAAACTACCCTTATACAATCAACTAGGTCGACCATGTTGAAGTAGTTCTGTATTCTATGTGTAGTTTGGAAAGCTAGGTCAACTCTATTGATGTAGTTCAATTTTAGACCTTTTTCTTCCACAGTATAGAGGTGACCCTATTGACCCTATTTTGTATTCTCTACATACACTATCAACTAAATTGACACTATATTGTGTTTGAAATTTAGAATTAACCCTTATGTGCTAGTAATGAGCTCACACTTTCATTTCTTATTACTTGCATGATTAGAATAGACCACATAGTATAAGTAGGTGGTTTTTTAATATACCATTTAGTTACACTATTTTATCTTCTATGCACACACTACCAAATCACAAAATCTCAAAAATCACTTTAAAAATTGTCTACCCAAGGCCAACCTACTTGGATTTCATCACCAAGGGGGAATCTGACTTGGTTTTATATCCAAGTATAAACATGTGGTTAATGGTATATATTGTATAGGCACCCGACACCCTTATAACTACAGTGTGTGAAGTGAGTGGGTAAACCCCAATACCAAGATGATACCATTAGTAATATAGATCCTTTTCATCATAAACATCTTAAAACCATCCTTAGATTATTGTCTAGTTCCTTGCTTATAGCCAACTTCCTCTCACATCTAAAATTATACTCTATTAATCTAACAACATTTAGGTTGACCACATAATTAGCTTTTACTTTCCATGTTGATTGTTTGCTCTTTGATCCATTGTATGTTATATTAAAAATAATTTCATTACCCAGCATTGGTGTAAGGTTTTGTGTTGTGTGCCTCAATTGGATCAACCTCATTGATCCAATTGATTGTGTGTTTCAATTCATTTATTTCTTTCATAAGTACTTTAAAAGTATTCTTGTTTCAAAACATAGTCATTTCTATTGACACAGTCTCTTATAGACTATCTATTTTTCCCTATCTATTGTACTAGCTCAACCCAATCAACCTTATACACTTTTTCAGCCTCTTTCTACTATGTTAGATTGACCCATTCGACTCTATATAGTTTTTTATCACTTCCTATTTCCATATTTTTTAATCTCTCTTACCTCATTTATTCATTCTCCTTCATCATGAACTTTCTATTTGAATACAATACTGAGTTAAATTCAATAGACATGTAGAGTTTTACCAACCCTCATAGGGTCTCCCATAATCAGATTAGGGCTCCTCTCTTGGATGAAATTAATGTTCATATATCCACTCACATAATGAACAATGAGACCCCTCATCATTCCTCTTCATAGTGTAATCCTCTCTTATCACTAAAAGATCAACCTAAATTAGAGTATACCCCTAAATTGCTCTTCTTTATCTCCAAATTTCCTCAACATAGAGGAAATGATCCTTATATCATTTACCATCTCATGATTATTGATCAAGTTTAAGAGCCTCATTCACCTTCTCCCACATTATCACATGGATCTGGGGGTACTAACTTCTTTTATTCTCAGCCTCTTCCCTCTATTATGACCCATTTTCATACCATGACCTTTTTTTCCTTAAATTATTCTACCTCCATGCCTAGTATATCCACCAACATGGTAGTTTCTACATCTAGTATGCCTCTCTTAAGACACACTCTCCTTAACCCTTTTATTAATGCATCATTTTCTACCCAAGGTAATCATGATTCTAGTGCTTCCTCCTCTCATCCCTTCAGTAGTTCAACTTTTTCCACACAATAAAAATTTTCCACTAGTGCCTCGCATTCTCATAGTTCCTCTCAAGCTCATATAAACATAGTGGTAACCAATTCACTCTTTCTAATGATAATGCTTCAAGTAATTATAACAATGCTCATCAAACCCACTAGCTCTTGTTACAAACACTTAATAAATGAATACCTTTCAAGATCATAATGCAAATCAAATTATAAGAATATAAAATCACCTTATCCATATTCAAACTCATCCTCAACTAATGCCTTGGGGCATGCATAATCAAAATGTTTCCCCACCTTCTCTTCAATATTCCCAAGGCAATATTATCCCTCAACCTCTTTTGGTTAACAAAATACTTAAGCATCTTCAAAATGAACCTCTTACTACTAAAATTGCTAATATTGATATAGGAGTTATCACCCCTACCATTTATTACAATGGGTCAATTGATCTTTCTCTTCATCTCAAAACATTTAGAAATCTCTATAAATATTGGGACAAATTGAACACTTTTGCTGCTACCAAGATCTTAGCCAAAACTCAAATAGGTGATGCTTTAGATTGGTACAACCAACTTAAAACTCATTCTATTACTAGTTGGAAGATTTAGTAAATTCTTTAGTCCAAGAGTTCCAAACTAGTGATCTTCTTAAAAATACATTGGCCCACTTTATAAATTTTAAACAACTTGAAAATGAAACTACCCAAGATTTTGTTAAAAGGTGGAAAACATTGTCTAATAAATGTGAACATAACATGGCCGATGATAACCTTTTCCATATCTTTACCAATGCTTTTTTTCCTAAGTTATAATAACGAGTCCACACTCTATCTTCCTATACCTTGGAGGAGTCTATTGACCAATAAAAATGTCATGATTTCCTTATGAATCAATTAAATCCACCCCAAACTTCTTTAGGTCCTTCTATCTTACTCAAAAACAAAAATTATAATGCTACAGATGATGGTGTCATGGACTCTTATGACACCATTCACACTATTCAAACTATTGTTCCTAACCAATCTTTGAAACTAGCTACGTCTTCTCAATAATACACCAATCCTCATTTATTTTCACCTAACAACATCAATGTTCACAAACCACTTTCCTCAGATAAATTACTACAAAATCTACCTAGGCCTCTTCCATGAGAACTTGATCCCACTCATCCTATGAAATCATGGTATGATCCCAATAAGTTTTGTTGCTTTCATGTTAGTTGGGGTCATTCTCATGAAACATGTAGGCAGTTTCATAATTTAGCTATGGATTGTATTCTTGGTACTAATTTTGATCATGATTGTATAATTTTAAAGCACCAACAAGACTATGCCATTATTTTTAAGGCTCATGAAACACATACTAAATCTCAAGCCTTGAATCAAGATAATGCTCTTTTGGCTATCTATAAAGACCCTCTTCTTAATCATCAACCTAATCAAGACAACTAAGAGAAGCCCACCCTTTCCATTAATAATGTAGCAATTATTGTTGACCCCACTTCTAAAGAGAATGTGGTCAATATGATTAATATGTGAAGGGTGGTTACTTTTATTGATCCTCAACCTATCTACACTCCTCCATTATCCTGAACATTTCATGTTATCTAGGATTCTTATCCAACTCATTTAAATGAGTTACTGGAAGATGAACTTATAAACTTTTATGAACCACTTCTAACTCATCCTTTTGATGACACTTCCCATTCTATTTCTACTCTCCCTTCATCTTCTTTACCTAACGCTAATGATAATCAAACTTATATTAACCCTTCTACCAATTTTCAACACCAACTTGAACCAACTACTTCACCTTCTCAATATAATTTACAACCTTGTTCTAAACCTTCTCCTTCTTATCCACAAAAATTTGAATTCACTTTAGCTCCTCCTTCTAAGGACCTCACTATTCATTATGCACCTATTTCTAACCATCTCCTCATGGGTTATGATGAGTGGGATACCATCATGGAAGTCACTAATCTCCAATCCCAAATTACATTTATTGAGATTATGAGGACCTCTCTATGTCATCAAAATTGTCTCATGCAACTCTTGTTTTAAATTAACATCCCTCATCCTCCTCTAACAAGATGTAGAGCAACTTGATCTAGATCTATAGATAACATATTACAACAATGTGAAGAGATGTCCATCCATGTTGATGAAATAATGGACACTTCTCTTTCCTTAAACTTTCCCATCACTTCTATGACTCCAAATGAGATTATAATTAATTTATATGATCCTCCTCTATTTATTAGTGTCCAAATTGGTGATATCCAAGTCAAGCATGCCTTGATTGACAAGGGTTCCATCACCTGTGTTGCCTCTCTTGATTTTATCAAAACACTTGGATATTATGGATGTAATTTTTAAAATCCACATGTAAAACATGTCAAGGATATGATCTAAGTAAAATGCCTCCTTTATTGTGTGTGGATTCCCATTATTATCCCACCTATCACTATTCATGTGAAGGTGATGATATTTAATTTTCTTCTCTCTTAAAACATCTTACTTGGTAGGCTATGGACTCATCATATGAGAGCAATTTCTTCTTAAAAATTCCAATGAATTAAATTCCATCACAATGGAGCCATCTATAGGATTCAAGGTGTAACTAACCCTTGTATTTTTTAATAATTCCAAGACTATGGTATCTTCAAGATTCCTACTCTTCAACCTTTGCCCAGTGTTCTATTTTGTGAGTCTCAACATTCAACTTTCCCATCAATTCCACTTAAGGTTATAATGGGTATCCTAAGTTCATTAGGAATCTTCCTCTTAAAATATTAGATTATGATGATGACCTTAATGAAATCAATCTCAATATTAAAACTTCTAAGCTCTCACCTCATCTCATATCTCAACTTTCTACTTTTTTGCAACCTCATTCTCGTAAACCACCCTATGATGGAATTCTCATTGTCTTGACTAAGACAAAATATTCCATTCATCATGCCTCATCATATGATAGCATCATCCATATCTACATCATTGATCTTCATACACTTAACTATGATGATGGTTACACCTTAGATGATCCAGTCTTAGGCGGTCTTGTTCAGGCCCATGATGTTGAGTTCATCCATTATAATTCTTCTTTGTTTCAGTGTTTTAGTGCTTCTTCTCATGTTACATCATTTATAGTTCCTAATATTAGTATTTTTCCTATTTATTATAGGTTATATATGGTTTTAACACCTCCAATTTATGAGGAGCCTCATAGGAGTATGCTCATGGATCATGCTATCATGGAGACTTACTGCTTTACTAGGTGCCCTGACCTTATAGCTTATTTATCCCTGAGATGTGTGTAACCATTATTTGGCATTTTTAATACCCCATCCTACCCTTAATATATCTTAAATAAAATCCCATTCCTCTTCCTATTATATTTTAGCCTATTCTTTCTCTCACTATAGTTGAGCCTATTTTTACTCCCACTATCGCTAAGTCTATCCCTTGCTTCTAATCCATTGCTCCTTCCATTGAGCTTAGTCTAGTTCCTTCCCCACCATTACCTTCATTTGTTTATGGTTTGTTTATTTTACCTCAAATGGATCCATTTCCCACTAAATGGGTTGATAATCCTTCCAAATTTCCCTCCATTCCTTTTACAGCTCCTCCTACGAGTACTTCTACTAAGCCTACTCAAAGGCATATCTATTGATTCCATGACATAGATAATAATTCATCTATGCATTATTATAAGCTATGATAATATATTGATAATTTGTGCCCTTCTATCCCTAAATCCTTATACAAGGCCATACCTCCCTTAAAGGTACTACCTGAGTATATTCCTAAGTATGGAGAGGTGTATTGTCTTTGGCACCAATGTGGCACCCATCACATCAATCAATGTTGCATCCTTCAACAAAACCTTAAATATCAGCTTATAGCTATTCTCATACCTTCTACCATTCCTCCCACATGTCATTCCCATAAGAAGGATCCCCCTTCTTCTCCCATGGTTCCACCTCCATTGGTTCCATCCCCTCTTGTGCTCCATTCATCACCTTCTATTCTTCCACCCATAAATCCTTCACCCATGGACCTTCCCTTACCTATGTATCTTTTTCCACCTATGATTACCTCACCTATGGACCTTCCCCATTGATGCTTCCTACATCTCCCATATATTCCACTCCCATGCATCATTATGAACATCCCTTTCTTGAAATCCCTCTTCCGCACGATCCATCAATAATTCCTACATTTAATGTCGAGGAGATTATATGAAAATTATTTTCCCAATTTTCATTGAAGATAAATGAGACATTAGTACCAATTTGTATCCAATGTCATAAATACTTATTAGATGTTTTGGATAATGTGTCTAGGAAAATCTATTATTATTTATGAATACATGCATGGTATTCTTTACATTTTCATTTGGATTGGACATATGCTATAATCTTATCTTTATCTATTTGGTATATCATTTTGACATTGTGTCAAATTCTTATTTATCTTACATGGTGACTTTAATTTTTTCACTTTATATATTGCTTATACTATCATTTATGTTTTCTTATGGATGCCTTCTTTATCATTGCTTTATTTTTCTTCTCGAGTTTCTCTCTTAAAAACTCCCTTATTTTCTATTCATGATTTGTTTGCTTTATTATCTCTATTTTTCACTAATAATTGTCATTATGAATTGGTTATAAAAACATGATTCCTTTTATTTATTCCTTCTTTACTATGTGATTAGTTAGCAAATAATCAATCTCATTATATTTTACTTACACTAGTCCACTTTGGATATCCTTTATTCCCTCTATTTCTTTTTTCACAAACTAAGCATATACATAGTTGAGATTGGAGATAACATGTTGGTTCATTGTCAAGCCTAAGTGTCCTAGTCAGTCTTGTCTTTGGTTACTTGGCTTCTTTTAGGCTAAGCCTATAGCTCATTCCTGTATATCACTCTATCTCTCATGTTTGGTCATTCCAAGTATATATAGAGGAGGAATCTTAAAATGCCTTAAAAACATTCAAAATCCAAATCATTTAACAAAAATCAATGATACAAAAGGAAAAAACATTGAAAAAAATTTAAAAGTCAAATCACACTAAAAGACATCATCCAAAGCACACCTCCTTCTTCTAGTCAAATCTCAAACTCCACAATTTCCCTCATGATAAAGTCAAGGTCCATTAGGGTGTGGTAGGCCAGTAGATTAAAAAAGGAGAATAAACAAATATTTTAGTGGTACCTACTTTCTCATGCAAGTACCCAATCTTCACAATAGATTGACAGCTCTATAAGGGGTCCTAAGGAATGGGCAACACATTATGGGAAGGTAGGTCCATCTTACTTTAATTTTACCAATCTACCTTCATAATTTGATCTTAGTATCATACTTATTTACCTACATAGCTTTGTGTCTATAATGAATAGGTTTCCTTTGTACATTGATGGTCACTAGTCACTTGGTGTCTTCTCATGTCTTTAGTATGCCTCCTATCTCCTCATAATATGCTTATGTTATTAATTGTAAATTCCCTTTTTTATTCCCTACATTCCTTATATTTCCTCTTTATAAATATTATTTTACTCATCGATCACTCCCCTTGGGATTCCATTTATAATTCACAT
Organism: Torreya grandis; assembly: GCA_037957365.1. Lineage (NCBI taxonomy): Eukaryota > Viridiplantae > Streptophyta > Pinopsida > Cupressales > Taxaceae > Torreya > Torreya grandis. The sequence continues at coordinate 1,806,559 of JARHVA010001859.1, forward strand.
TGTAAGACCATGGATAGGACCTGGTCTTCCTCACAAATTACCATAATTTCACATTCCTATTACCAACATCCCTTTGTTTCCAATATTTTAACATTCATTCCACCTCATTGGTGTTCCCTTTGTGAGTTGTAGTGTAAGACAACAAATAAGACCTAGCCTTCCTCACAAAATTTTCCAATAATCTAAGTCACAATAAAAATTACACATGTCAAATATGAGATAAGACATGATTTAATATGAAGTTACACTCTATTGACATGCTTACCAGCTTGATTTAGTATGTTTTATGCTTACTTCATTTCTTTTTCTCTTCTATCTTCTTATTTTACAATTGCATGTAATAATCCAACCATTTTTTGAATTTTTCATACTTCCCAGCTTGAATTAGTGTGATAAATTTAAGACCAAATTTTGCCAATTTTTTTTTTATTTTATACTTCCTAACATGATTTAGTATGATTGATTGACTTAATTGATTTTTTAATACTATTTGTCCTTTTTTAGATTTTCCACTTTATTACAATATTTTCATACTTCCCAACGTGATTTAGTGTGATTTTAATTATTTTACTTTGGTGCCAATATTTCATTTGGTTTAAAAACAAACTCATTTTACTATCTTGTTTTAACCCTCTTTGGTTATTTATACTTAGTCATTTTCTTGTTATTACACATTTCCCAACTTCAAACAATGTGTAGTACATTTTTCATTTATTATATTTTACCAAGTCTATTTTGTCTATTTCTTTCTAAACCAAGCATGTAATCTACATAATGCTAGGAAATAAACCACAACTCATATATTTCCCATAACATATACAAAAAATAACTAAATGCATGTGCTAGAAAGAAACATATCCAAGCATTAATAACCATAACCATAATCACAACACATACATTCAGTATCTAAATACCAAAATGAAACATCTCTATATATATCATGAGTTTTAATACAAAAATACAACCATATATAATGTTCTATCTTTATGGTTGGGCCCCATCCCACCTATCTTGTGGCCTAGCCACACTCTTTATAGATGTGTCAGTCTAACCCCTCTGAATAAAATGTTGTAAAGAGGTTCTCTAAGATCTCAATCTTGATACTTTCCCCTATAGATGATCCACCTAAGCCTATACTTATGCTAATTGGATAGGGTTTCTAGATATGTTTCCCTCTTTTTTCTTTTACATATGTCATATAGGTCAGGGTCACCAAATGTGTTTCTCTCTCCTAGGATTTTGCTTGTCCCATCTATGTCATAGTCACTAGATGCATGGATCTCTCTACATCTAAGGCCTACCATGCTCATACCTCTCTTTCACTCACCTCTATTGGTGGTTGCATCCCCTCTCTATACACTCATAATTGCCTCGTGGTCTCACCATCTAATATAAACTAGCTCACCTAAGATGGGGCATATGGTACCCTGTGATCTTCTAGTATAGTCAAGTTGTATGGCATCAGTGCCTCATCTAGGATATCATGGAGTGATCCCCTCACTATGAAACCCTATCTGGCTTCCTCATCCTCTACCATAGCTAATAAATCATGCTAGATAGATATTATATCAATGTTATATCTCAAAATCTATCTATCTCTTGTCTATCACAAAATCTATCTATCTCTAGTCTATCTCAAAATATCTTAAATCCAAATTTAATAATCTTTTATTACCTTTTTGTGTGTCAACTCCTACTATCTCACCATCTATGCAACTATTGAGTATGGTCTCTTCATCTTCATGGCCTTTGCGAACCTCCTCTATATGTCACCACCTTAAAAAAAACCTAAATTCATAACTCATTCCCATTGTAAGTTATGCTTGGATGGTCTCTCTATCATCCAACTTTGCTCTAGCCTACCTGTTGGGTCATCTAAGATAGCAATAGTCTCTACTCTCTCCTACTCCTACTACCTCTATCAATGTCATGTTTTTGGTGGTCATTAATCCTTATATAAAGTTGGTGGTAGTACCTCTGGTACTCTTGCCTTTGCATCCATCTCCTCCCACTTTACTACCTATCATACTCAACAGATCTATGGTCTCTCATGATGTGGCCTAAGCATCAGCCTAGGAAATGGTGGCCCTAGTCCTTTCCTCCCTCATGGATCTCACACATGCTAGGCCTAAAATGTGGGCATCATTATAGGTGACACCATGTGAGGAAATCCCATCTATCTTAGTAATCATGCCACCAAATGTGGCTTCATCCACTAGGTATAGTTCCTTGTCACCTCTATCCATGCCAAAGCTAGTGTAACTATCTCCCAGCTAGGATATATCATAGTGATGTGCCCATATAGCTTCCATTTAATAACTACCCATACCATTATCTATAGTGATGGAATATGGGGAATGACCTACATTACCTAGTCTTATCTCCATCTTTGAACCTAACCTAACCTATCATTGATTGCATGGGACAACCTAGTTGGTTGATACATAGGGAACCTCTCATATAGCCATGCCATCAATAATATAATTAGTACCACTATATTATATCCTTTGGGAAACATCCCATACATGTCATACATGAGTTGTACCTACATGATAGATCCCAAGTCATTTAGTACTCTCTGCTCCAATATCATCTACCTTAAGGTTATCACAAATAGTGGTACCTTGGTGTCCATCTTATGACAAAACACTCATGATATCATAATTCTTATCACAACATTCCAAATTATCAAAATCTATGTTATATATCCATCAAACATGTTAACCCTCAATTTAGGGTGTATCATCTATGATCCTATCATCGATATGGCTAAGGCTCTCCTCTCCTCCTCATTATCAGGTACACCTATGACTACAAGTGTCCTTACTATGGATAATCCTAGGATGGCATGTACATCCTCCAAGGTGATACCCACCTCTATGGTATCACCCTCTACCTCCCACCTAAAGGTGTTAGTCAATGATTCCTAGCATTTCAAGAACATGACTAACAAATCTAAACTAAGTGGTATCCTACACATCTTTGTGATACCTCCTATACTTAGAACAATCAATCTAGCTCTATCCTCTATCGATAATCACTCCAATAAATATGGGAGCCATGATGTATCCACCAAATGCTAGAATCTTGGATTCCCCTATAACCAGTAAATAAAAAAAGATGTATTAGATCATCCATGTCATTTATAATCAAAATACATTCTTTCCAAATACAAAAACAAGCCTAATTTCTTTAATTTATTCATTTTTAATCAATTTCACCTATTTTTAGCATTTGGCCCTTTTAGCCCTCACTCATTCATTTTAGGCCATTCTAGCACTATTTTGGTCTTTTTCATGCATTTTCATACTATTTTGGTTCCCTGGTCAAAAACTAATTTAACCAAAATTTCCTAATTTTGACTTGGTTGACTTAAAAGACTAAGTCAACCCCTTTATTTTTCCCCTCTTAGTGTTGAGTTATCACAGTGACTTTTTATATTAGGTTGGCAATAATGTACTAAGTCAGTAGTCTAGAAAATAAACTATCTTAGCACATACCTATTAGGTTGGTAGTGTGGATTTTGATAATTTTTAGCCTATTAGGTTGACTGGGTTGACCTAGTTGTTTTTCCTTGTTGACCCCTTACATTATGTGAAATAAATGCCTTTCAATAGTTATTCCACCAAACCCTTCTAACATATTTCCCTAAATGATTTTTCCTACCCTTAGCATCTAAATTGGGTTCATTATGATGTAAATGAATGATTTAAAACAAAATTTTTAAAAAAACACTTAAAATCATTAAAATACTCAAAAACTATCTTGAGATTCTCAGTTGCCTACATGTAGTGCACCTATAGAGGTCCCTCTCATCTAGACTATCATCTCCTCACCATCCTAGCTCTTTTGGTTTCTCAGATCTCTTTTTCTTTCCTTAACAAATCAAACATAACAAATGATTTTCATTTCAACATGTTTAAAATCACTTTTAAAAAATCTTCATCTTTCAAATCTTTTTCGTTAGATTCCTTGTTTTGCCTCTATTTTTTTTACTCATCCATTTTTCTAACCATAAAATGTTTTAGAATCATGATGATGTATATAATCTTTTCCATTACTATATGCCTATATTCTGAAAATTCATATTTTTGGCTATTTTTTGAACTACTTCTACAGGTTTGCCTAATGTTCTTCACATTGGACACCTTCACTTATCTTTTAGTCTACTTATGTATCTATATCACTAAGGTAAGTAAAGGTATGTGTTTTTAAATTCTATCTTTTCATTTATCTTATTTGTTCCTTATTGCATCTTAATTAACATCAATGTTATGTGTTATAATCTTTTATTCTCGAAGCACCATCTCATATTACACTCACTTGACACGTGATGAGTTTTGAGCGGGGCATATGTATACACATAATATTTTCAAACTTCTATCAATTACTGACACTTTGTATCTTTCAAGAACCTATCGAGTCTCAATCTCTCTAAGTGAATTCCCTAAAGGGTACACTAAGAAAGGGGTGGGTAGACCATTGGTGCTTTATAGGATTGTTGTCCCTTTTACCACTTGTTATCTACACACTTGTCTCTTGAAACCATTATCCCTAAGCTTGTTCTTCTCTATTGTACCCTTTACAATCACTTTATACATTTTATCCTCTTATTCCTCACCTTAATCCATTTTATCATTTAGATATGCTAGGTCAACTGGGTTGACCATGTATAGTTTTAGGCTATTTTCACTTAAGAATTAGTTTGGCCTTTGGCTAACCTAGCTCATGACATAGTGAATTATCATCTAAAATTATGCTAGGTTGATTAGATCGACCCTATTGGCCAAGATTTTTAGAAGGGTCAAGGGTAAAATATGCCTTTATATATAAGTTCATTTCCATCATTTATTATGGGAAGAAGAAGAAGAAGAGTGAACAAGCATCTACTTATTGACCATTCTACTTGAGAAGCAAAGCTTAGGGTTCCATAATTTCTTTGGAGATATAGATCTTATCTTGTGGAAAATTATTTTGGATGTATTGATAGTCTGTGTAGCCTAAAGATGATTTATCCTTGTTATCCTTACATACCAAAACAACCTCTTGTAAAGCACCTTGTCTAAGGGAGAGATTGAGGCTCAATGGGTTCATCTTCAAAGGTAAGTATTCCTAACTTTATTTCTCCTTTTCAAGAGTAAATAGTTATAAATTTTTAGTTTAATTATATGAATTAGGATTCTATATAGATAAACATGAGTAAATGTCTTATATGCATGTTTAGTTTTATGGTTTCTAACCCCCACTTTGTGTTACAAGCTTTGGTGAGAACTAGATTAGATTTATTTTAATTATTATTAGGTTAGGTGAATTATCAAAACTTAGGACCCCCTTAGGGTTATTTCATGATTTTGTTAGACTGAAGGCTTTGGAACCCTCCCTACAATGGTGTATTGTGGTAAGATATCCCCTAATTAGGTCTAACAGATCTCCATATTGGTCATGTTCCCACTTAACACATGTGTCCCCAGTCAGAGTTGTATGGTATGATCTATCTTCTCTGAGTTAGGATTGATTTATAGAAACGATATATTTATGATTGCATATATAAACCACACCCAATGTTTCAAATACATCAAGGTACTCCATAAATATATTTTTATCAAAAAATGTTTTCAATTTTTATTTTAAATTACTATATATGGATTTCCTAATTTACAAATTTATTTTTTTGTAAAACCAAAATATTTAAGAACATAACTAAACTATGGCTATCTTTAAAACTCAAATTTATAGAAAATTAGAAAATTATGCTTTTAATGTTACCTGCAACCAACCATGGAAGCACAAGAATAAGCAGTTAGCATAATAATATATTTACACAATAACCATAATTTGCATTGAAACTAGAAAGTTACAACAAACTATGAATTTGGTTACAAAGCCACACAAACTTAGCAAAGCTAAGTGGTAGGTATAAGTTATGATAATTTATACTTTCCACTTCTAATATTACAATGTGTGTGTGTGTGTGTGTGTGTGTGTGTGTGTGTGTGTGTGTGTGTGTGTGTGTGTGTGTGTGTGTGTGTGTGTGTGTGTGTGTGTGTGTGTGTGTGTGTGTGTGTGTGTGTGTGTGTGTGTGTGTGTGTGTGAATTGTTATAGTTTATACTTTCCACTATAATAATTTGCACACGCATGCACACACACACACACACACACACACACACACACACACACACACACACACACACACACACACACACACACACACACACACACACACACACACACACACACACACCACACACACACACACACACACACACACACACACGCACGCACGCACACACACACACACACACACACACACACACACACACACACACACACACACACACACACACACACACACACACAAACACACACGTATATATAAGTAAGTTTTGAATATGAATATTATAATTTTTAGTTATAAGAGTGATAGGTGTAGTTGGCACCCCACTTGGAATGATTCTCCCCTACCACTATCACAAATCTAAAATATTTTTTACTGAAATAGATTAATTTTTTATTTTTTGTAGAACCAAAATACATTAGAACATAACTAAACTATGGCTATCTTTAAAACCCAGATTGATAGAAAATTATAAAATTAAACTTTCAATGTTACCGAAACCAACCATGACATCACATGAATAGGCAGTTAAGACAACAAAATAATTACACAATAACCATACTTTGTATTCAAAGTAGAAAGTTACACCACAAAGTCATATGGACTTAACAAAGGTAAATATCAAGTGTATGTTATTATAGTTTTTATATATTTTCCACCGCTAATATTGCACCACTACATCATGAAAAAAATCATAAATATAATATATAGAGTGGTGAATAGTAATTATTATCATTTCCAGTTTCAAGAATCACATGTAGTTGAAGATTGTATTTTTTCAATAAATATGAAGTTTATTGAGAAATATAGTGTATTACAAAGGGAGCAAAGTTTTCATGGACTAAACATTACATAAAACACAAAACCAAATTAAGCCATCCACCAGTCCATGTGCACTATGTCTATTTGAACATACGATATAAAATTGTAAATAGCCAAAAAAATATTTTATGAATCATTTTTAGTAAAATAAAAATAGATATAATCATAACAAACTAAATATAAAGATGGATGTTCTTTTTTTTATTTGTATAGATTACATCAAATTTTCTTAAGATAAATCTTAGAGAGTAGGTTTGCCTAACGAGAATTTCTCTACTCATTCTTCAAATCATTTTCTAATCCATCATCTATAATATAATATCTCATGCATGTTTTTCCACTATCATATATATTTTGACATAATAAAAAATCCACATATTCCATATGACAAATATGCTAGATGAAAGTCTAGGTAATATTCTTTTTATCAGAATAAATTCCATGCAAATATATGCATGTCCAGTCTTCATTCGCATGCATATTTTAATACCATGATCTTATGTATGTTTGTATATACTAGATGATATCATATATAACATTATCCCCAAAAACCATGCATAATATTTATCATTTTTTCTACTATGCATTTTTGCCTACTTAGACAAGCCTATATATCCTAATGCCCATGTGTTAGCTACAATTTTCATGATCCATTGACAAAGTTATAACTTCCAATCAGTCATCAAGAGAATTTTCATTTTTTAGTCATATATCAAATACTTGAGGGCCTGATACTCATGTTCATCAAATCCATGTACATCCATTATGACATGATCATCATCCATGTTTTCTTTGACAATTATTCATGCTTCCATCCATCATTATATCTTTTGAAATCCATGTGCACTCCATCCACCATTTCATGTGCACTTTTTATATTAAAACATATGGTATAAAATTTAAAATACATAAAAAATATTTTATGAATCATGTCCAGTAAAACAACAATAGATATAACCATAACATATTGGAGATAAAACAACATTGTAGCCCATACATCAGCTCATAGTTTAGTTGGTATTCTACAAATTAATTTGTGTGCCTCACCTCATTTCCCAACATTGTTAAGAAGATCAATTATATAACTGTAATTCTTCGCTCTAGGTAGAAATTGGTATTCATTGGTCGTAGAATAGTGCTTTTTGGTTTTTTTTAAAAATCACAATACTTTGTACGTACATTAATATGAAAAAAACAAAATATCTTTGTTCTTTATATTAAAAGTGAAGAAATTGGAATAAATCAAGTAAGTTTATTTTAACTAAAGTGGGTTATTTTAGAGTATTTATAAAGTTTTATATAATAAATAAAGAGTAATATATATTTTAAAGTAATGTTAGGCCTAAGGGATGATGTCATATTTTAATTGATTTGTACTTTTTTCAGATGTCATAGTCCATAATTTAAAAATTTATTTTAGAGGCCCACTTTTAATTAAAATTTCCCCTAATGCATATTTGGTCATCGTTAACACATTTTTAAAGGTAAATTAGCACATACATGCATTATTTCCTCAATTAATGGTTCCTAAAAGTTATCTTTTTTATTCCTTGTTTATCCTATGTTAATTTTTACTAATTCTTATATCAATTCAAATTCCAGTTCCATTTATATCCTTCACCCTAGTGTTGATCCATAATATCTTGCAATGTAGGGAGGAACTAAATTGACTTGAGGTCTATTTGGACTATCTAGGCAGTGCTCAATTTTTAGGGTTAGCTTGGTCACCCCTTAAGCCATGCTCTTGCCATTTTTTGAGTAATTCAGTCCATACTCTCATAGTTTTGTTAGATTTCCCCATTATATATATTATAATCCTTCATTAAGTTAAGATTCCAAAAACCTTATTCTTTTTTTAAAACCCCCCAAAATAACCTAAAAAACAAAAATATTATAAAAAGGTTTAAAATAGCCCTCAGATATATTAATCTTAAAAAAATTCTACTTGTTTTATCATCCTATTCACCAGTGGATTTACCTTTGTTATAGATGGCATTGTTTTCTACATTTTCCAAGTCGAAACCTCTTATCCAATCATTACCATTTCCATCTACCTTATCTATTTATTGATAGTGTTCAATCTCATTTATAGGATAACTACATCACCTTGAGGTCCACATGGACTATGTAGATAACACTTGGATGCATGGGGCATCCCAGGTTAGCTCAGCCACTCTTATTTCCATATCACTGTTCTTAATTTTTGTTAAATATTCTCACCATTTTTCAAGTTTAACCATCCTCTTGTTCCTTTATAATCATTTTCTTGATTGTCATCACTTTTATTCCATCCCATGTCCTAGGGAGAACTACATTTGGCCTAAAGTTCATGTTAGATCCAGTGTCCATGGGACTATGTAGGTGGAGTCCACTTTTCTAGTGCATTTGGGGTCAGCTCATCCACCCCCTTCCTATTCTTTTATTCCCCCCTCAACCTCCAAGTTACCATTTTATCTTGAAAATTTTTCAAAAGCTTAATGCCTCATGATCACACAAGCATGAAATTTGAAGAGAATTACAAATTATTTGTTACTTTCTATTGTTTTTTATTTTTAGTTTGTGTTTATTTGATTACTTGTTTGTTTACTTTATCTTGTTGTTGCCTTGAATTAGTATATTGTTCTAACTAGGGAATCACCACGGTTATTTTTATCATATAATTACACTTGAGTCCATCTCTTGACATCTATCAACATTACCATCATCATTTTTATCATTGGTTTCTTTTGTTAATTGTCTATTGGATTGGGGGTGAATCCTTATGCACATTACAGTTAGGTCATCATGATTTTTTATACCATGGTGCATATTGTTTCATGTTATATCAAAAAACCCAGATCTAGGAGTATTCTCATCAATATTATAGTACAAATTCTCCTTGTTCACTTAATCCCCATTAACTGACCCTTCATAGCTATTTTATATGCTCTTCATGATAAATCTGAGCATCTATAAAAAGTTATAATTATCTTAACATTATTCTAACCTAGTCACATCATTATTAAATCATTATTGTTTCTCTTTATTTACCATTTTGACTAATATGTGATCAAAATTCACCCTACTAGGGCAAACTATTATGACCAATTAGCATTTACATCTGCCCTACTATGGTAAAAATTAGTTAGTCACTAACAAAAATCTACCCTACTAAGGAAAAATATTCTGAGCCTAGACCACCCTTTTGGGGCATGTACTATCACTCTACCCTATTGAGTTAAATTATTGTAAATCCAAGTTCATATCTTTCACCCTATTCTAGGGTAAGTTATTGTGTTCTACTCATTTTGGGATACATCCTTCCCACTTCCCTCTCTTTTTATGTAGCCCATCTATATCTCTCATCCTTGCATTTCCTTTTAAGGAGGAATCATGGGTCATCTAATATCTCTTCAATTTTTATAACTTATTCTTAATGACTTTTTCATTGTTTGATAATAAATTACTATGACTAGTGTCTCATAAATGCCTTATCAAATAGGGAAAAATGGATAAACTACATTTTAACCACTTAAGTGTCTAAACTTCATTCAGAATGATTTTTTGAAATTACATGAAAAAATGATCAAAAATTAGTATTAAACCCAATTTACCTACACAACTATAATTTTAATCCAAAATCACAATCACACATACTTAGTTAGACTAATGGATCAACTTGTAATGTTAATCTAGTCAAATGCATCCAATATCAATTCTAACATTTACAAACATTATCATAAGCCAATTAAATGAAAATTTGATGGAAAAAATAACATTGTAAATATACCATTCTTCTAATTTTTAATTAATCTGTGATTAATTAGACTAGTCTTCCTCTAACATGAAATTCCATGACTTTTTGGAATTGTCTTATTTTCCTAATTAAAAATGCTTTTATTACCTCACATAAGTGATTCCCTTCATCAAAGTCGATGAGAGAGAGTAGGAGTGCAATCAATCCTCTTACACTCCTCTTACACACTCTTCCTCTTAATCATTATACTTTCCTTCCAACATTCCTTCCACACTCTGAAAATGCCTTAAATGGCATATCTTGCACACTCCATGTGATCAATCATGAGTGTGAGGACTCATCCTCCACCATTGATCTTGATATTGAATCAATGGTCTATAATCATCCTAAAAGTCTATAAAAGTAAGGATAAATGGACATTATAGACAAGATTTTTTGGTGCAATGTTATTATGTCAAAATATATAAAGAAGCTTCACCTTCTCATCTCATTTTACAAGATAAACTACACATGAACAAGGGGAAATGTTACCCATGAAGCACTAGCATTGCCAAAGACACCTAGCTCACAAGTTGAGCTCAACATCTATGTACCAATCTTTAAGAAAGTATTCAAGGGAGGTAAAAAGCTTTTATTTATCCTTCCAATTACATGTATTTCTTGTTACCCTAACAACTCACCCTAATGAGCAATCCTAAAGTGTTAGTGTGTGAATTAGTTTTGTATTTCATTCTATGGATGTTGTATTAACTTTCTTTGTTTCTTATTCTATAGGTATCACAAAAAATATCAAACAAGTAAGACATCATATACCCATTATTCGAGTTAGCGTAAATCATCATCATCACTATTCATTGCTTTGACTTTATTCTCATAAATGATTGTGTAATGAGGTAACTCCCCATGCAAAGCTATCAAATCAAAATTTATGTCCTTGTATTCCTATTTTCTTCCAAATGATAACAAACAGGGAGTTTGATTCTGACTAGAAGCCACTATTATAATAACTTTATGGACTTGATAGTGGAATTTAGATATTCAAGTGATGAGGGAATAGAGATATCTAGATACTCAATTTTCACTAGTATTATGTTTTCAAATCAATTTACAATTAATTTGAGACCATAAAATAGTCATGAGGTGTCAATCCAAGGTTAGGCATGGCCGAATTGGGGGGACCTAAATGCTTCCTTATGGTCTTTGATGGAATATTTTTCATTTAAATTTAATTTTATGACTTGTGGATTTGCAAGATATTTCCTTGAGAAGATAATATTTATCTTGATTTATTATAAGATTAGGTAGCCCTCTTGTAATGTTAAATTATTACATTTTTAGTGTTCCACAGATATATGTCATAGTGTTACAAAACAATAAATAAATATTTATATTAAAGGATTCATATTAATCTTTGTAAGAACATCTTTTGATAAACTTTCTATAAACATCTTAAGATGTGTGTGTGTGTGTGTGTGTGTGTGTGTGTGTGTGTGTGTGTGTGATTAATAGATTCCAATAACATATTCAACTATTATATATAATTAAATTTTATTATTTTAATAGTTAACTATTTTATATAGGTTTATGCCATATTTTAATGGTTAGTTATATATTTTCATATGACACTTATAGTTGTTGAGGTTGTTGGGATAAGTCAATCTTGAATTATGATAATCCATTCAATATATTTTGAATGTTTGGTATTAGAAATTAAGTGGGTAAGGAAGGATCCCACACAATTTACCAATAAAAATGTTATTACTCAATTTTTGAAAGTGTTTCAAACTTATTTGTATCTATCAATAATTATTGATGATAATGTCTCATTCTTTTCATGATAGTATGCTAAGATCATATTTGCATCAAAAATTATTTTTTTCACACATCACCTTGCTCACATTTTCTTATTTTTATATAATAAAAATTTATTTCAAGTAACACATTTATCCTTAGTACATTAAACTTAAATTACATTTAATAATTATTATTTATTTTGTCTTCCATCTCACATTTATTTCTAATTTTTATATATAATAGGATTTTATAGTTTTTAACTTTTATCTCACATTTATTTTTTGTAATAAAGCATTGATGCCTCTTTCATTTGGATAGGATGATCATGTGTACTTTATTAAAAGGAACAAATGTTGTATAGGGTAGAGATTATCCTAGCTGAAGCATACTACATTGCACAAATGTGGGAAGAGGATTTGTTGTTTTCAGTGTTAACATAGTATTGGATGGAAAAGTACAATTGCCTTATTCAGTTGATGGATTTGAAACCTTAACATATGTTAATAAAAAATGATTCTACATTCTATGGAAAGAGAGTTATTTAACAAATAATGTAGATCTATCCATTCCCACAGTGCTTATCAATTACAATTTTAGTGATTTTAAGGATTATAGTGTCATGAAAAAGGGAGATTCTAATGATGAAAATGAAAGCATCATTAATTATACATAACCTAAAGATAGAATTTATTTTGTCACAAATAATGCCATTTTAAAAAACAAATGTTCTATTAGAGACAACAACATAACCCAAGGTTTTGTAACCCATGTTCTAGAAGATCATAAAATTCATGAAGAGATATTAGGACCCTTGATGTTTTATGTAACTATCAAAAATGAAATAAATTAATGTTATGATTGCTCAAACTTACTATAACCTAATAAATTAATATATTTACCAATAAAACATTTGGTTTTCATGAAAAAAAGTGCAATTATGGTAAATAAAGTTAGTACTCAATTGGATAATCCATAGTTATATGTATCAGTGAACACAATTTTAAGTTCATGGGAGTCTCTACCAAATTTATCCATCTATCCTCATCTTCGAGTAATTATGTTGTAGAGGGAACAATTAGAAATGTAATTGAATGGTACATGGAAAAATTCAAGGGATTAGATGGAAATACCTTTGGTGTGCATAATGATCTGGTATGATGTTCCCTATTTCAAGGATATGTCATACAATGGCATGGTAGGCATTTGGCTGAAATAAATGGTTTTACTCTAGATGTGATATTAAAACAAGTCCTAGATGAGGTTGAGATGAACATGTGCAATAAATTATAATATATATATATATATATATGGAATATCTAATTTATTTTGATGTAAATAATTACAATCATTCCAAAAAGTGATGAGAAGACCCTAAAATGCTCAAAAATGTAACAACATTTAATGCCCCTCTATCCAATTCAAAAAATTGAAATGTTCATGAGGATAGAAAATGGTAATTTTTTTAGATGAAGTGAAGAATGTGAAAAATAGTTATTAAAAATATGACTTCTCAAAAAAAATCCCCTAGCTTTAATCACATTTATATGGCACAAAATTAGAGCCATGAATGAAGAAGACAAAAATAATTTAGAGTAAGATACATTAATAGAAAATTCCATCTTTAATATGAGTGTCTAATATATGGAGGTGAATAAAATGAAATTATATGGGATGAATAACTATTAGAATGCATGGCACAAAGCTTATGGGTACCTAAGCATTACCTTTTATTATCATAAATCAGACTGGATAAATGGTCATAGGAATGTAGTAAATGGTAACATGGGGAAAGAGAAAAAAGGTCAAATACCTCAAGAATAGTTCCTTTCATATTAAACATTATTGAGATAAATTCATATATTTCTCCTCCTTTAACTCATTATGTAGGACATGATTGAATCAAAGTTCCTCAAGCCAATAATTTAATGCAAAATAAATGTAACAATGATCTTGAATTATTGAAACTTCCTCTAGTGTCACAGCTAAGTGTCATCAAGATAATGAACACAATATTTAAACATGTTTCTATTACAAATAAAAAATTATTCACCAAGTGTGATGAGTGTACAGTTATGTGCAACAAATGTAAAGCTACCACATACCTATAATTACTATTAAAACCTAAAGAGGAATAAACATGGCACGTTGAATACATTCAAATTTGTGCAAATTACTACTCCCATAGATTACAAATAGAGTAAAAAGCTCAATGATTCTTGAGCTTTGTGAATGATAAAATGGACTAAATGAAAACTTCCATACCAAATATGGGAAAAAAAGGAAATTCAATAAGAAATTTTATGAAGCTCCTAATTAATTTGACTAGTATGCTCACACATGGACACAAGACTAAGGTTTTGGCCACTTTGGCCTATCATTTTTTAAATGTGGAGCAAACTACATAGTCACATCATTGGATTTATGTCTCATGAAGTTTGAATAACCCATCATTGATGAGTATAGGGATTTATTGTACGCTTGTGGATAATCCAAATAACCATTGAATGAACTATTAAAAAATTAAGTGCATGATAAGTTTAAAGGGTACAATAAAACATTTGTCTATGATGAAGTAATATAGTGTTCCTAGTATAAGTATGACATTAAAAGAAGTCATTGATCCTTTACTTTCAATTGGATAATGCTTTGAGTGAAAATAAGAATCATACCTTATTTTCATTTGAATAAATGTTAAAAGAAATAAGGGTTTTCAAATTTTTGTATGTAAGCTTCCTAATAATGGGACACACCCATGAGGATATAGATGGAACTTTTGGAAGATTAAATACATCATTGTGGAAACTAGACACATTTTATTTTACACTTAACATGGACACCTAAATAATATTACAAGAGGGGTCAAGAACATTCACTCCTTACCTTATTCAAAAAGTGTATGAATTCAAATATTTCATGGAGCCACACTCATTAGATGAAATCCACAAGATAGTGGTTATTATCAAACCTAAGATGTTCAGGTTCTATGTTTTGGATGGCATAGTAGTGACATAATATAAATAAATAATCAAATATATCCAATGGTTTCATCCAATCCTAATATAGTGTACAAAGGATAATGGTAAACAAAAATTTCTATAAAGGAAGCCTCCTCTACCACCTTTCAAATAACTCAAAGAAATGGACGACCTGAAAAATGGAATTAAAAAATATATTCAACATTGGGTGAAAAGTGCAATAACAAAGATAGAGAATATTGGCTTCCAAAGATTATGTATTTGGGAAAATGATTTTCTTTAGATAGACCATTTGTAAATTTTAGTAGGATGTCAAATAATTATTTTTGGCCACAAATAATATAGGACAATGACATATATGAACAAATCAGGGAGCCATTCATTTCCACAGATAATACTACATTAATCAACATATTCCAATTAATAATGATATTTATGTTGCGCCTATTTTTTAAATATCTAAATAAAGATTCACTCCATTGATGGATGTTTATGTGGAACAAATGCTTCTAGTATGGCCAATAAATGAAAATGAAAATATATGGATGGGAAGGGTAGATGGGGATATTTATCTTAAACTAAAATATGAAAAGGTGTCTAAAAAGGTGAGGATTAAATATTAAAAACCCCTAGGGAAACAAGTTGGTGAAGAATTATATCTAGATTGTTTGACACCTAGTAAAATGTGGATCAAATTATATGAAATTAAACAAGATATTGATGTGTATAGCATCATCTAGACATGGACACTAAATAAAAAATGGAAATGTGGATCAATTAAGATTCTTAAAAAGATATATGAGGCCATTGAATCATACCTTGTACTTATTAAACAAGATAATGAATAGTAAGTTGAAATTATTGAATGTCATAAATTAATATGTAGTATCAGCTTCTCTCAGGATGTGGGTTTTTTAAAATTTATATTCCATAACATGCTCCAATAACTTTGACTTTCATTTATAACATAATTATTTAATATGAATTGACTATTGGCATTAGTTGTTTTTATTTAGCCAAATTATATTTGATATTTTTATCCCTACTTATTTTCAAGATTCTTAGTATTGACCAATTAATGAGGTAACCATATTGTATATTAAATTTAATTGTAAGATAAATATTTTTTCCATGATAGTATTTTCATAACTGTGTATAGATAATAATATATTTGAATTAATTTTGAAGTATGTAATAAAAAAATTAAATATTTTTCATTTAGTAACATTATTCTACTTGAATTCATGGGAAATGTGAAACTAATGATGCAAAAATATAATTTTTGGGGTTATATCACACCAAGTTGATGATACATGTTTTAAAAACATAATAGAAGTTGGTGGTGCAAGGAGGATAGGGTTTTGAAGCATTGAACTACAAGGAAACTATTCAAATTTTAGGGTTGGATCATCATGAATACATGGAGTCTATTAGTTATATTTTATTCTCAACATGGATTAAAAAAAGGTGCATATCTATTGAAACTTGTATTCCACCTTGTCTCTTCATATTACACCTTTCCATGCTCACAATATGCTAACATAATAGGGATTGGATGTCAACTATAAAACAAAATTGGCCTCCATGGACATGAAATTTTTTTGATTTCACATTTAATTATGATTGGGTCTTTTAGTCATGAAGATATCATGTTATCATGTGCTATGTGGCATGAAACCAAAATTTGTGAACCTTAATTTAAAACATATTTGAGTGGTCATACATATCCACAGACAAAACAAATTTATTTAACATTGATTTATACAAGTATTCAATCCACTGATGGATGTGTATGTGGGACAAATGTTTCTATTATGACCAATTAATAAAATTTTAAAAATATGGATGGGAAGGAAATATGGATATATAAATTAACTTAAATATGAAGGTTAGAATGTGGATAAAAGAGTGAGGTTTCAATAATTTAAAGTTCTGGAAGAGAAGAAGGTGAAGTATTTTATCAAGATTATTTGACGCCTAATAAATCATCAATCAGATCAAACAAAATCAAATAATATATTGATGTGGAATGCATCATCTATACATAGACAACCCAAGAAAAAGGAGGATCGATTAAAATACTTAAAAGGGGGAATGAGGATATTGAATTATACCTTGTACTACTTGAACAAGTTAATTAATGCTTAAGGGTGAAAGTATTAAAGATTATAAAATAATATGTCATATCATCTTTCCCTAGAATGTGATTTTTTAAAATTTATTTTAAATTACTATATTCTAGTATTAATTTAGGATTTAAATTTATTTCATTGAATTAGTTTTCATACATGTATAATACTTACACTAAGACCTTAATAATGTAAAAATATTGTTTATTAAATATGAATGGAATATTAATATGTATTTTTAGAAGCTTATTTTTCATAATTGTAGAGATAAGAATATATTTAAAATAATGTTTAGTTATGTAATAATTTTTTTAAGTGCAATTATTAGAATTATTCTACTTAATTTCATGGGACATGTGATAGTAGAAGTGCACCATAAATTTTGGGGTTTGCACTTGACATGTTGACATTGTGTGTTTTAAGAACACAATTTACAAAAGCTATTTATATTTACTTCACATCATTGGATTCTATACACACTATTAATTAATAAATATAGATTATCTAAACCATTTAAAGCACATCATTATGTTTGTGAAGTGATTAATTATTTCACATAATATACTTGTACATAAAATGTGAACTTTTTAAACTTTGATTAGTGTAGGTTGTAACCACTTTGGTTTTACAATATCATGCCCATTTTACTCAAGATATGAATAATACAAGTAATAAAGGCCTATATTATTATCTTCATTAGAATGGGCACATGCCTATTCTACACTTTGAAATAAGAATAATGACCTCTAAATTGATAATATGAGCAACACAATCCTGTATTATTATCTAGTGTAGAATGGATAATTGCCCATTATACACAAGATAAGAATGATAATAAGCATCTTTTACATTGGGCACATGTTCAATGAA
>JARHVA010001859.1:1832500-1905000 GCA_037957365.1 Torreya grandis
TAACATGACAAGATTTTATCTTACTCTCGTAATTCCTCACAAGTTGCACACATGTAAGGAGTCCATGATAAAAAAAACTCAATCAAAAAGGCTTTTTACCATGTGACTACAAGTAAAGAAATAGAACCATTATAAGAGGTTAATGAGATAAAATTATTAAATAGTTGTGACAAAAATATTGGATTGATAACCATCTCACTTTATACATATATCAAGTTTCACAATCATGACATAAATACTCTTGACAAAGCTTAAAAATATATTCGAGAATACATATCTCATCAAAGGACTTAGGTCACAAAATGATCCCATTACATTAAATCCTTAATACTTCACCACCATTGAAGATTTCATATCTCAAGTCAAGTTAATCTAACTTCAATTGAAATATTACACAATTTCAAAAAATGATGATCAACTCATTTTTCATTTTTTATGGGAGAACCATATTTAATATTTTTATTAATAATCTAAAATAATATTGGCTATTGGGGTGAGAATTTCATGATGCCAAATTTCAAATATTTATGTGATAAGTTGACACATGAGTAATAAAATATCATGCATATGGGCACATTATCTCCTTAAAATTCAATAAATAAGGCATTTGTAGCACACATAAAAAAATCAAAATAGACTAATACAACATCTTAGGATTCAGAATCATCCAAGGATGGCCCATATAAATGTGTTCAGTCATATTCATATTCATAGAATTAGTAAAAGAAAAAATATCTCTAAGAATGAACATATTTCAATAAAAGAGATTGCATAGAATCTACATTATCCAAAAATAAAATGGACAAAATAAATATTGAGCTATAGAATAAAACATCTAATGGGATGAAGACTATACTCCATCACTATCTCTTTAAGGTGATAAAAGTCTAGTTACTTATGTTAAGTTATAGAGTCTCCTTCTAGTTTTTATCTAACTACTACATCTAAGGTTCCTAAATCATAGGAATGGATTATTGACTTAGGAGACACGCATCATATGACCAAATAACATTTACCTTTTTCTACTCTCAATCATTATAACAATGAAAAAATATTTCTTAGTGATAATTTTTACTTAGATGTTTTAGGGATTGAAAATGGTGAGATAAATAAGAGATAATTCGAGAACTTATTTTATGTTCTTGATATTTCACAATACATTTTAACCATTTATCATATTACACATTAAAGAAACATTGAGTTATCACCAAATGGTGTAGTTACTAAATATTTGAGTAAATAATCAATCATTACCACTAGAAAAAATTTAATTTGACATTTTTGGGCCTTCATCATCTTCTTTGGTCAATATTGATAAGACTTGCATGCCCACTTCTTCTTATTTATCCATAAATAATTCAATTAGACACATAAAATAATAAATTTGATGGGTAATCCCTTAATATTCCTCCACTAGTTGAGATGAAAATTCCATTACCTCTAGCTATTCACTTAAAAAAATCTCATGGAGCTCATGGTGTATTCTTTTTTTTCTTGCTCAGAATATACTATCCTAGATAATCAGTGATTCATCATATTATATCATACAAAAATATGCCTTATTAGTATATCCATATTAATTTTTTAATCAATGATAAAAAAAACTATTGGTTGATAAATATGGAATCATACACCAAAATTTATTTCCACACAACACCATCATGACCATCAGGGAAAATATTAAGTAACCCTATGAAAAAAAAGTTTATAGAATAGGTTGTGAATCTTATTGGAATATTATTTGTAATGGTTGATAATTACATGAAAAATACAATTTCAATTATGGAAAAAGGTTAAAAAATATGGGTAATTTTGAAAAATATTTATAATTTAGTGAAACAAATTGTAAATCTAATACCAAGATTCACAAAATAAATAAAAAGAATTACTATATTAAAAATATATACATGGAGTAAAAATCCTTGTATAATAACAACTTTAAATAACATTGTAAGCCTATAAAATAATTACAAGATTAAAAAACTATGACGAGCCTAGAAAAGATTCACAACTTATGAAAAGCATTGTATGCTTGGAAAAGCATCACATGCTTAGAAATGTATTATAAGCTTGGAAAAATATTTTAATCTTATAAATTTATTATATTCATGGAAAATCATTGCAAGCCTAAAAAATCATCATGAGCTTGGAAAAACATCATGATCTTTTAAAAGCATCACAACTCTAGAAAACCATCACCATCATAAAAAGCAACACTGAATTGGAAAATCCATATGAGCTTAGAAAAGTATCATATGCCTTAAAAGTCATTGTATACATAGGAAAACATCATAGGCATTAAGAAGCGTCATATGCCTAGAAAAACATCACATGCTTTTAGAAATATCACATGCCTAGTAAAGCATCATAATCTAATAGTATTTCATAAATGTAAAAAAGTGCAAAAATAAAAACAAAATGTTATGATCTTGATGTGCATATTTCACTAATGCTTTGCAGTTTTGGTATAATGGTTAGTTACATTTGGTACAAAGCATCAACCTAGGTTAAAGTCACAATGTGGGTAGCTATGTTGGTAATGTAGTGTTTGTCCAAGGCTCATACATGTGGGGGATCTTGGTTTATGGGTGTAAATCTAGTCCAAAGTCTCAACTTAGAAATCCTAGTGAGATGTTATGATCTTGATGTGAAGATTTCACTAATGCATTGAGGTTTTTGTGTAATGGTTCATTACACAAAATGTTATATGGGGTGAAATCATGAATCTTAGTTAACATTTTGAGTCTTGAAAATATAAGTTTCAAATTTATAACATCATAATCATTTTCAATTAGATTAATATATTTACATATAAAATGTAAACTACAATATTGGAAGTGTTTCAAATAATACCAATAGATGTATTGGTTTGAATCAATAAAAGATTAAATTTTCTGTATGTTAAATCACTAATTTATTTTATTTATAGACAATGTAAAAGTCACTAGGATGAAAAATTAATTGTTTCTCTCTCTCTGGGTGGGAATGGGTGTGGTTACTTGTGTGCATGTGTAAGATTATTATAATTGTTGAATTTAATTTAAATTAAAATTTTGCATCTAAAATTTAGTGAATGTTTTCCAAGGACCCATAAAATTTCTGGTGATCTAGACATATTTTAAAATCCTAAACCATCTAATTTTGGGGGATCCAAAAATGAAAACCCATTAGGCCCAATTGGCTATTCATGTAGGAAAACAATAATTTATACAAGTTTTATTGCTGAAGAGTTGTGCAAGAATAAATGAAAAAAAAATCAATTTATAATTTAAAAAAATAAATATATTACCAAGTTATGAATATTTGATGCTATGTTTTCCCTAACAAACATTTTTCATGTCTTTCAAAAGGTGTTTTCTATTTTTCCTTCACTGATGCAAGGATTTTTCATCTCAGTTATATGCTTAGGACAAATGAAACACTCCTCGAATGGGTATGTTATAGTGACTCCTCCATCCTCCCCTTTATAATATCAAATTTTAAGGAGGGATGTTAGTGGATTAAACAACTCATGCACTATTGAATGGTTTAACATGCACTCTTATTGACTTAATTTTAAATATGGATAGGTAATAATTAGTGCACACTTATCCATAATCTATTATTAGTGCATGCAATATGAAAATTAGATTTGTTTATCAAAAATTATGAAACATTCACTCAAAGATTCTACTCTAATCCAAATCACAATACCTTAGATTAGGCTAAGGAAAGATCAAACAAATCCATGAAAATAAAATGAATTATACCTTATTTAACCCTTGAACGTCTCTTCTTTTTTTAAGAATATTTGTCTAATTAGATTAATTTATTGAGGATCAATAGATTTATTAACTCTTGATTTATTATTTATATTGTTAACTCAATATTTTAACAACACTTTTGTAGGAATTGCTTGATTGATTAACAAGGACATAACACTATTGGATTCCTGGATTTTCTCTATTATTTTTCTTATTTCATTTCATGGGGATGTATCTCTATTTATAAGATACAAATGGAAGAATGGATGGTTTTTATTATTACATGGTGGATTTTTATCAATGGTGTAAAATGGATGAGTGGATTTGGTGGATAAAATTTTAGGAATTTTAAATTCCTTGGAGAATTCTAGAGAGGTAGTGAGGAGCTCAAGGAATGGTGTGAAACTCAAGGAGGAGGTTTAGATATTATAGGTGAGGTTAACATAATTAATGAGTGATTAGATTGTGATTAGTTATGGTATTTTATATGAGTGTTATTGGAGGTATTTTGGGTTAGTTATGAAGGAATATAAAATTCTTTAAATATTATGAGGATCTAATTAGTATTTAAATAGGATGATAAGTGAGTGATTAATTAAGATGAAGGATAATGAGATTAGTTATAAAGTCTAGATGATGAATGAAGATGAAAATGGGGATATTATGATGATGTTATAATTATTATTAGTCATTATGTGTCAATAAATGGTGAAATCAGAAAAGATGGAGGGGGAGTTTATATGTCTACATTTCCTCCTATTTCAAAGGGAATTATAATTGGAAGAATCAGTGTCATTTTAAATAAGTGAAATAAAATTTT
This sequence comes from Torreya grandis, assembly GCA_037957365.1. Taxonomy (NCBI): domain Eukaryota; kingdom Viridiplantae; phylum Streptophyta; class Pinopsida; order Cupressales; family Taxaceae; genus Torreya; species Torreya grandis. The sequence goes on from JARHVA010001859.1 coordinate 1,837,064, forward strand.
GGTTAGTAAGTTAATGAAAACTATAATGGGTGATGCCCCCTTGAGGGTTCATGTGGGGAGGAATGAAAGGGATGACCACTCAAAATAATGAGAATGAGATTAATTCATTGGATGGGAGAGGAGAAGAAAGGATTGGGATGTGTCACTAGAAAAGAGGGCTTGGGATAAATATGATGAGATGAAATCAATTTTATGCTTTTGATTGATGAGATATGATTAATCTATTGTTGTATTGGGTATATTTAATGTTCCCCATGAAATGATATATGTGAGAGAGTGGGACTGATAAAGTTATTACCTTGGATTTACCCTAATCAATAGTATATGAAAGGGAGAATTCATAAAATTATGATATATTAATTAATGAATTTGAAATTATGGTTGTGCCCAAAGAAATGATATAGGTGAGGGAGCAATGAGAAAGATTTAATTTTATTTATTGATTATTTATCTATAGGCTTGATGTGCCCCAAGCAAAGGTATATGTGTGTGAGTGAAAGTTATGACCTTGCATTAGATTTAATGATTGATTATATGATAATGATATTAATGATTAGTTGAAGGATTTATGTGCCCTAAGAAATGATATATGCAAGACAGAAGAAGCTATGAGTTTGGATTTTTGAAATGATGGCTCCTAGTTGATTTGGATATGATAAAAATATATCTTGATGATGATGAACTAATGGATTGATGAACAAATGTAGCTTGATTGATTGATGCAATATCATGTGGTTGAAATGGATAATGATTGAGGGAATGAGAGTTATATTATAAATGATCTTTAGATGTGCTTGTTAGATATGTTAAATGAAGGATAAATGATTTGATTGATATATGGATTATATATGATTAGATTGAGATTTTTTGTTTGATTGTATAGATGATTTAGATAAATGATTTCATGCTTGATTTAGGTATAGGTTTCGATGTGTTATGATGATTATATGTTTTGTAAATAATTAAATGGATAATGTAAGTACAGATTTCTAATTTAATTATATTATTCTATATTTATGAGAAATCATGTTTTTACTATAGAATTAGGTAGTATCCACCATTATATGTGTAACTATGGTGAATTTTTGCCTAAATACATGTTTGCTTGACTCAAAAGATTAAAAAAATGTACAATTAGCATGTAGTGTGATGCACCATTAGTATTGAAAACCAAGTTAACATATTTGATTTATGTTATTTCACAAACACAAATAAGATAAAAATATAATATAAAATTATTGGCAATAATGACTTGACAAAAAATATAATAACAAAATGCCCAACTCATATGCAAAACTATTAAGAAGTAGATAAATATTAATGAAAATTTAGACTACAAAACATTTAATAAAATAAAATCATAAAGCTCTTAATAAATATACTTAATGAATGAACAAAGATAAATACATGACATTCCATGAAATATTTAAGCATGGAATAAATATATTCAAACAATTCAAAGAAAAATATAAGAAATATGTGACGCATGATTAATGCAAAAAATAAACTCTCAAGTATGTTCACCCTAATTATATGATGTATGTGTTTTTTATATGATCAATGTTTTGTCATTTTTCTTGTTAATGACAAAACATTGATAATGATTGAGGGAATGAGAGTTATATTATAGATGATTTTTAGATTTGCTTGTTAGATATGTTAAATGAAGGATAAATGATTTGATTGATATTTGGATTATATATGATTAGATTGAGATTTTTTGTTTGATTGTATAGATGATTTAGATAAATGATTTTATGCTTGATTTAGGTATAGGTTTTGATGTGTTATGATGATTATATGTTTTGTAAATAATTAAATGGATAATGTAATTACGGATTTGTGATTCCATTATATTATTCTATATTTATGAGAAATCATGTTTTTACTATAGAATTAGGTAGTATCCACCATTATATGTATAACTATGGTGAATGTTTTCCTAAATACATGTTCACTTGACTCAAAAGATTAAAAAAATGTAAAATTAGAATATAGTGTGATGCACCATTAGTATTAAAAACCAAGTTAACATATTTGATTTATGTTATTTCACAAACACAAATAAGATAAAAATATAATATAAAATGATTGGCAATAATGACTTGACAAAAAATATAATGACAAAATGCCCAACTCATATGCAAAATTATTAAGAAGTAGATAAATATTAATGAAAATATAGACTACAAAACATTTAATAAAATAAAATCATAAAGCTCTTAATAAATATACTTAATGAATGAACAAAGATATATACATGATAGTCCATGAAATATTTAAGCATGGAATAAATATATGCAAACAATTCAAATAAAAATAGATACTATATAAGAAATATGTAATGCATGATTAATGCAAAAAATAAACACTCAAGTATGTTCACCCTAATTATATGATGTATGTGTTTTTTATATGATCAATGTTTTGTCATTTTTCTTGTTAAAAGTACTTTAGATGGGTAAACGACTCAAGATTTAACTTAGCCTTCTTTGATTTCACCCTTAAGTAATGATAAGTGATTGGATGAAAATATATTCACATTGATGTTTTAGATAGGCACATGGATTTTTCTAAGGACTTATGAAAAAACAATTAGTATATTTTCAAGGTTAATAGAGTTTACGATTCTTTTGGTCTATTTGGAATATTTTTACGTTTAGGTATTTTTTTAATATTGGCAAAAGACATATTGATAAATTAAAAATTGTAAAAATAAAATCCATCCTAGGCACCAACAAGATAATACTAATAGGATAAAGGATAGTGGGATAAAATAATAGTGGAGGGGTTGATGAAAATCTCAAGATAGGATCATCAAGGGTCACATTGTATATCTAATTATATGCCCCTTATTCTATTTATGTCATACTCTCTTTATAAACTTCATTATTATTTCTATCATCTATTTTGACTATTATGTTGTAATATGCTAAAGATATGCTTCCATACCAAAATAGTTCCAAAGCATGGTTCTATGCCCAACTAGACTAAGGTTAAAATGGTAAAATAGGATGATGATGATGATGATTGGTATGATGTTATATGATATACATAATGGCCCAAAGGAGGGATGGCTCACCCCAATGTATATGAGGTATGCCACATGTGATAATTATATAAAATTTATCTTACCAATGGTGTCAAAAATTGGTTTCCATCATTGTACTTTCCCAAGGCATTATAAAATTGGTTTTTACCATTGGACAATTTTTTTGGGTGATTATAGTGGGATTTATTGATGCAACAACATTAACATGATTTAATTATATTACTTCCTCATATGTATGATGTTTATTGGCTCATATATCTCATGTCCATCCTATGTAGCTATTTTGTATGCTTCCAAACCATGTTTTCCAATGATCACATAAAGGCCAACTACTTATGCTCATATTGTTCATTCTTTTCACAATTTACATTTTTTTATCTAATTTTCCTTGACGACAATATCACTAATTTTAAATTCTCTTGACATGCCTTTCTTTTCACATTATTTTTATATCCAATTCTAATAGGCATTTAGGTTATTTAGGGCATTTATCCACTTCTCATCAAAGAGTTCTAGTTATGTAATTCATGCAGTCATGTTCTCATCTTTCATTGACAAGGCCTTGTAATGAAATATAGAGGGAAGGTATTTTGATCTCAACAAGTAGGATAGATTCAATACCAAATACCAATGACCATGGAGTGGTACTATTTGGAGTATAGATGATTCTTTAGTAAGTCCATAGAGTAGAATAAATGTGCATATGCCAATCATATCCAGCATCATTAATGAATGTTTTGACAATTTTGATTATAGTTTTATTGGTCACCTTATCTTTACAATTAACTTGAGGTTAATAAGGCATGTACCATTTGTTATGGATATGAAAATGCTTACATAGAGTCTTCACATCTCTATTTTTACAAGATTTACCACTATCATTAATGATGGATGAAGGAATTCCATAATGATAACTGATATGATTGAGGATAAATTTAAATATTTTATTACCTGTGACATAGGTGAGAGGTATGGATTCCACCCACTTAGTGAAGTGTTTTAGAGAATTTTTGATGTGTTTGTGGTCATCAGATGAAGAGGGATAGATTTTTCATATGATACAAAATCCCCATGTGAAAAAAGCCATGGAATAGTAATAGGTTTCAATGTTTGTTATGTAACATGGAAATATCTTGATGATTATAACATGCTACACATTTTATAACATATTGACATGAATTATGATCCATAATTAGCCAATAATAACCTATTTGTATAATATTTCTATCTATAACCATTCCACTAGTATGTGCCTCAAAATTGTCATCATGAACGTCATTGATAGATAAATTAATTCTTCTAATTTCAAAAATATCAATGGGATATGATCATATCCTCTATGGTAGAGTGTGTTTCTAAGGATAGTGAAATTGTAGAATTTATGTATAAATGCTTTGTGATGAGTTTGGTTTAGGTCTGGTTGTATGATGTTATCATGAAGTTAATTTTATATGTATTGATGCCAAGGTGAATTGGTACCAATGATCTCACATATCATTTAATATTAAGGAATTCCATAATCTAGGATTAGCAACTACTCAACCAAGAATGGGCATTATTTTGTATCTTGTGACATCTCAAAAAAATAACTTATTGTTTACATCACATCTAGTGATTTATTATTTGTGTGAGGAATTTTTTCAAGTGTGAAGTGTTTTAAAAATTGTTTGAAGTTATCAACCATACACTTATATGTAAAACAATTATCATCCTTTGTCTGATATTTGTCATTGAGCTATTTTATGATTAACTATGAATCACCATAAACTAAAAAATATTGAATTTTCCATTGGATAAAAATTTTGGTCCATCATATTAATGATCCATATTAAAATATATTATTTTTAAAATGAAAACAAATCCAAAAATCCTTCTGGATAAGGTCTCCTTGAGGTGTGATGAAAATTATTTCTGTCTTTGAGCCATGTGTATTAAAGGAGCCATCAAAGTAAATTTTCCATGTTTCTGACTCATTAATAGATAGGATTAATTCATTAGGAAATCCAATGGTCAATGGTTATATATTTGACAAAGGAGCTTAAGCTAGCTGATTTGGTAGATCCTAACTTTTGATTTCTTTCTAATTCACGTACTCAATGTTGAGCTCACTTCATATCATGATCCATTTATCTATTCTGCATGTTAGAGATTATTTTAATAGAAGATATTTAAACAGATCTAATTTGTACATGAGCTTGGTTTTTTAATTTAAAATGTAATTATAGCATTTTTGTGATACAAAGATAATTGCCAATATTTTTTTATGGGAATATATATAATGTCATGAGATACCAAAGATATAATAAGTTAATAGATGGAGCTTTCTTTTCCATGTTTAACATGTTTATCTATGAGGTCACTTAATGCACACTAAGTAATGGATATGTATAAGATAAATAGTTTTATAGGTGTTGGCATAACTAACACTAGTGGATTCAAGAGATAGAGTTTGATATTTTCAATTCCTTCTTGATATTATTGATTCTAATGAAACTTGGTCCCCTTATTGAAAATTTTAGAGATGAACTGATGAATGGCATATATTTTTCCTTATAGACTATGGAGTTACTAGATATTTTATGGCGGATGAATTTTTGTCATTACTTTATATTTTTATGTAAAAACCTTGATGCCTCATATGGAGACAATGAACCCCAGTTTTTTTTCATAGTGTTATTCCAAATACACATTTATTGGGGTTTAATCAAATTTTATATTCACTTAGTCATTCAAATATTCTTATGTACAATGTAGGATGATATGCCCTTATTTTTTAATTTCCCAAAATGGTGTAAATGTAGTATTCAATAATTATGTGTGTCATGTCATAGAATATTATAATAATTGCTCATTTATAGGTTACACCTATGTTATTTATGCCAAATGGCATAAGCTGTCAACAAAATATTCCCCATGGAGTGGTGAATTTTGTCTTATGTTGATCTTATTAAGTGATTAATTAAGATGAAATATAATATGATGAGATATAAAGTTAGGATGATGAAGGCATCTATAAAATGGGATATTATGATAATTTTATAATTATTAGTATTCATGAAGGTAATTAACATTGATAAATGGTGAAATTAGTAATGATGGAGGAGAGTAGAATTTTGGATGCCTAAAATTAGAGAAGAAGTTCAATTAAATAATTGACTTAGTTGAGATTTTATATTGATATGATATTATTATCTTTAATATTACTTTATATACAAGTAATATTAAAATTCAAACCCTAACCCTAAAACCTTTCTTATCTACATAAGAGCATAGAGGGTAGTGGATGAGAGTTACTAGTGTAATGGTGAAATTCTATCAAAAAGTTTCAATATAATGAGGTAATAATGCTAATAGGTTACATTTATGTCATATTTTTAAATATTTATTTGACTTATGTATCTCATGCTTATAGGTGTTTCTCTTAAGGCAATTTCATCAATTTTAGAACCTATCCAGAAATATAATAACTAGGTGTCACAAGAATATTATTACTAGCACTTATCTATGTGTAAATGTTCTTTTAGGATTCACATAGACAATGAAGTTTTCTCTAGGGTCATTAGGGACACAAAATATTATATCAATATCATATATGTTTTAATTTGATATTCAAGTGCATGCATACACATATTAAAGTGAGGCATCATGTAGACATCTTAAAATAACTCATAGACATTTTTTAGACATAAAATTATATTATTCTAGTACACTCAAGTGTATTTATCAATTATTGATCCAAATAAAGGATTAAAGGTATATTTGGTCATTTTTATTTATGTATCCCTTCTTCTCTTTCCTCTACTTTAGTTTTTCTATGGTGGTTACCCCAAATATGTACTCACTAAATTTTTGGGGGCCATATATGTAGTGTGTAGGTTTATGAGTGTGTTTGTGTTATGGGTATGTTAGGGTGCACATGTGTCCTTTGATCTTATCTAGTTAACTTTTAAAACCATTTTATGTTTATTTACATACTAATAAGGTCCTAATTTGAATTTAATTCATTTATAAGTATACATGATATCATATATAATTTAGGTATTCAGGAAAAAGTATGGAAAAGCATATCTCATTTTTTTGTATAGAGATCTATTGAACATCTGCAAGCTTTCTATATAATACAAGGAATTGTTTATAGATAATGAATAATAACATTAGAGCTCATATTAGTGACATTTTTCATTTCACTATTTTTCCTAACTAAATAATTATTACATTTGTTATCCAATGTGTTGTTTTTTATATTATACATCTTTGAGGGACCTAATAAGTAGACAATGCTTAAAACTAATGAATCCCATAGACTAGTAAATAAAAATATCAATATCCAAAATACTTAGAGTTGTATGAAAAAATAATTATTACTTATTATCCTTTAATCATTCTAAATATTTACATAAAATTATTTAAATAAACCTCAACTTGTAATTGGAGTTGACAAGGAAAAATACAGAAAATCCAAAACAATAGCTAGAGTTAACTCGTTCTTCTATTTTTAGTAGCCACTATTTTTAGTAATTTTTATATATGAGCTCAAAAGAGTCTAAAAATATCCACTTATCCCATAAAAACTAAAATTAAAATAAATTATGTATTTTAACTAAATTTCATGTGTGATTACAAAAATATCCTATTTGTAAAAATGGAACAATCTTGAAAATATACATTAAAATGCATTTTAAAACCTTACATGGTCACGTATGGCCTCAAAAATGTTTTTAAACTTTATTTAAACCAATGGAGAGGGTTATTTATGAATTATTTTTTTTATACCTTCATGCTTGTGTGAATGAGAGATCCAATATACTTACAGATCAAAAGTTATGGTCTTTAGAAGATAGGTCTCTGCATCATTCTCCTCTTGTTTAAAACAACTCAATGACTATGATTTGCCTTGATTATACTTCTTTCACTTATTCATGTCAATACATTTTATCTCCCATTCTCAAATACAATTTTTTAATTCCTATTTTAGTCCTTCTCACTATAATAAATACCTATTATAACTTGTTTATCTTGTGTTCATTGCCTTCTTATCCAAAACCTATATTATTTTTTCTCTTCTTCTTTGGCTCCTATTGCATCCAATCTAATTATTCATATACTTCATATTCATCATATTATTTATGAAAATTGTAAGAATATGAAATATTAATTACATGATAGGCATCAAAATTCCATGGTAAATTTTCCTCATAAGAATTGTCATTAATTTTATTCACAATTCTACACAAACGTATTTTCTAGTAGTTCAACTTGTTTTATTTTCCATTAGGAAATATTTATTTTCCCAAATACACCATCACCAAATATAATTCTTCAAATAACTTTGACCTTATTATTACATCTATTTTTTATTTATAATTTTCATTACTTTCATGTAGATTTATTCTAAATTCTTATTACAATTTATACATGTGCTCTGCAAATGTTTTTGTATCATCACTAACTCATTATACAATGTTTAGTTATACATCAAATCTAAAATACCATTAGGATTTATACCATAAATAATCTAAAATGGTGGTTTCCTTTTTGATCTATTCATTTAACTATTATATGAAAAATCAACTTATGGTAAAGCCAAATCCCATTACGTGGACTTCTCTCCAACTATGCATCTCAACAAATTTACAAAGACCTTGTTTATTACTTATGTTTGTCTATATGTTTATGGGTGATATTCACTACTAAATTTTATTTTATTTCCTAGTTTCTTCTATAGAGTCCTCAAAAAATGAGTTCAAAATTTTGCATCCCTATCTGATGTAATTGTTTTTGGAGCACCATGCAATCTCACAACATCCTTAAAAAACACTTTTGTTACTCTAGTGGAATCATTAATTATATTACATGCAATAAAATGAATTATCTTATAAAATTATTCTACAATAATAAAAATTGAATCATTACTTCTTTGTATGTTTCGAAACCCCAACATGAAGTTGATACTTGAATTTGGCCATGGTCCTCTTGGAACTAGTAATGCCATTTACAACACTATATTTTATGTATTTGAATTATCCACTTGGAATTTTATACATCTTGAAACATACCTTACCACATCTCTCTTCATTTTTTTCTAAAAACACATCTTCTCCACCAAAGCTACTATATTATTCTTACCAAAGTGTCCATGAAAACCACCAGTATGCAATTATATTATAATCTTATCTCTCAAAGACCCAATTAGTATACATAATTATTTTCCCTTAAAGAGATAATAATATTTTATAAAGTAATAATCATAAATAGTACCTACCTCACCTGCTAATATATTCTTTCATTACTCTAATATCTTTCCAAAAACTAGATAAATATCATATAGTTCCTTAACAAGTTCAAATCTAACTGCTTCAATCACCATAGTAGTTAATAGTTCTAATAGACTATTCAAAGAATTAACTACATGACTATGAATTCTTGATTTACATTTCAAAAAAAATTATATCCCTAAAATAAATTCACCCATTTTTCATGTTTGACTTCTTCTGAGTGTTCATATACTTCAAATATTCATGGTTTGTAAATATGATAAAATCCTTAGGCACCAAGTAATCCTACAATGTCTTAATCCTTGTATAATGTCACAATTCAACATCATATGTATAATAATTTTTTCTTAACTTGATAAATTTCTCACTAAAATATGTTATGCTTCTTCCTTCTTGACTCAACACAACACCAATACCCACATGTGAATCATCAAAATCTATCTCAAAAACTTTATTAGAATTTGGAAATGCTAAAACATGTTTTTTGTAAACTTCTTCATTAATAATTCAAATCTCTCGATTGTTTCCCTTGTCGACACAAATTAATTTTCCTCATGCAATTTTTTATTGGTGAAAAAAACTACTAAAATTATTAATAAAATTTGTGTAAAAAATTGGTAAATCATGGAAACTTCTTACCTCAATTATGCTTCTTGGAATAGGCCATTCAAAAATTCCTTTACCTTTTATTCATCCATACTTACACCATATATTGAAATTAAAAACCCTAAAAAAACAAAACTATTTTTCATAAACATTCACTTCTTCAAGTTTTCATAAAGCTTATACTTTCATAGAAATTCCAACACCATTTTTAAATGTGTGAGTGTTCTTATTTAATCTTAATTAATATCAAAATAGCATCAAAATAAATTACTACAAACTTACCAATGTAATTTCATAGTAATGCGTTCGTCGCCCTAATAAATGTGTTGGGTGTAAAACAAATCTATCATATTGATGTCTTTGATAAATTATTTTATAGATAACATGTTTTCTATATGACCTTATTATTTTAGAGGTAATAAGACTATTTTTGTACCACCTTTCCAGTAAGTTTATGTATTCTTTTCTCCATCATGAATTGATTTTATGGCATATTGTTATGGTATTACCAATAACACATGGAATGCATCCATTGGAATAACATCACCCCATATTTCATCCTTATAATTTTTTAATATATAGAACTTGATTAAACACCTTTTATAAATTGTAAATTCATTCCCTTCTTAGACCATGAAATCTGATAAGGATAAGGATGTTTGTCACATTATAAACCTAGTTTATTTACCATTTCTTTAGCAAACATATTTTTAAAAATACCACCATCTATAATTACTTTTCATATCTTACCTTCTTGAAGTGCACCTTATTCTAGAATTTTTTGTATCTAGCCATGAATCACTACCTTCCTTATTATGCACCTTTTATTTCATTGAAGCTATCATTATTCTCTTCATCATGAGAGCTTCTCCTATGTCTATTTATATAACTTATATTTTTTATTTTGTCTTAGCCTTAACCAAAATTATTTTTGGCCTATCCTCTTATGTATTTTATTGTTCATGATAGTGCACTCACTCAAATGTTTTGTGTCCTTCTCCTCTACATCTATAACAAACATAAGGTCTATGGAAACCATTTCATCTTCTACCACCACTGTATCCTCTTCCTTTCTAAAATCATCTTCCTCTTTGTTGATATTTAAAACCTTATCTATTATCCATTTATCTATATGTACCTTGGGGCGATCTTACTCTAGTTGAATTAAACCCACCTCACCCCCTTATTAGAGGATATTGTCATTTTTTTGGCATAGTTGATCTTTCAAAAACTGGTTGATTTTATTTTTATTCTACCTTAAAAACTAATTGATAAACCTCCTTCATGGAGAGAATTATATGCATTCTCAATTCATCTTGAATAGAAAACTTCAATAATTTAAATACCTTTCATCCATCTATTCTTATGTTTCATTATGCTCCACTCATATGGAAATCTTATAAAACTCATATGTATAATCTTGTGTATTGTGATCCTTTTGGATTAAATTATGGAATCTCTTATATAGGTTTTGTGCATAATCTACAAGAAGAAAATTTTTCCTTGGCTTGTTCTCCATATTACTCCAATTGTTGATATTTTCATTATGCTTTCTTTATCTTTATTTTTTTAGGTGATCCCACAGAATCATTGCATGGACCTTCAATTTCATGCCTGAAGACTTTAATTTATTTTTTTCTCTCAGACATTTTCATTTGTAAAAAAAAATCCATATTATTTAATGATTCTATTAGCTCCTCTACTTTTAAACTACCTTCATACTCTGAAACTACAACCTTGATTCTTTTATTCCTTCCCTATAAAACCTAAACCATCTTATCTTTCATTAATGGGGGTTGTTATTGTTCATCCTAATTTTTATGAACTTATTATTCACAATATGTTTATTCCTCTATTTCTCTCTCTCTCATGCCTTTTTATTTGATTTGTGACATTTATGACAATTATAATTCATTATTCCACCTACCTTTGCCATTATTGCATAGTCCTATTTATCTCTACAATTCTTTCTTGTCCTCTTAGAATATTTAAACATGTTATTAAATCATAGAATATTATCTCAAAATATAATTTTAAAACCCAATACAAATTCTTAAATATATTACCTCTAAAATTTGAACTTGCTCTAATACCAGATGATGAATCCCATAGACTAGTAAAGCAAAATATCAATAGGCACAATACTCATAATTTCTTGAAATAATAATATTCTTGAATAATTAAAAATCATTGCATAAAATTATTTAAATAAACATAAAATTGAAACTGGAGTTGATATGAAAAAATTAAGAAAAGCTAAAAAAATTACAGAGAGTTAACTCACTCTACTATTTTTAGTAGATATTATTTTGAGTAAGTTTTACATGTGAACTCTAATGGGCCTACAAATATCTAATTATCCTCTAAACACTAAAATTAAACTAATGTAAAATTTTCAACTCAATTTCATATCTAGTTACAAAAATATCATATTTATGAAAATAGAAAAATCCCAAAAAAATATATTAAAATGTATTTTCAGACCCTTAAATGGTCATGTATGGCCTCCTATTTTTTTATAAAATGTCCCTAACTCGATAGGTGGGTTATAGTTAAATTATTATTTTTTAGACCTTTGGTTTTGCATAAATGATAGCTCCAACAGACTTACAGATAAAAATTTATGGCCTCCAAAAGATAGGTCTTCACATTAAAAACCCCACTAACCCTTAAATAGGTCATAAAACACATTGATTTCCTAATCATTTTCAGGTTCAGCTTCCCAATTATTGGTTGGATAATAAATGCAATATCATAATTATTGATATGAAGTTTTAAAAAATTGAGTGAGGTTTTCAAATCCTCATATCTAACAAACACAATCATCATATAAACATATGCCTAATTGACACTTCCTAGATACATAATATATATGTTTTCTATGCCTAAAATTAGAACTTTATGGTTTTATAAAGTTTATTTATTCACTATTACTTTTTAGATTAGCTACATCTTTGTATTTTGTCTTATTTTGCACTATTAGATCTTGATGATTATCTCCAAATATCTTAATATTTAATTTATTTTTCTAAACCTTATTTTCTTCATTTATTATTCTAGGTTTGTAGATTTGATTATGTGTAATTTACTATTTAATATTTTAAGGCTTAGTTATATGTTTAAGGATATAAGTCTCATATTTTGATTAAAATCCATTTAATAAGATTACATCTTCATAACCTCACAAAATTTCATGTATAATTAATTTAGGAATAGATGGAAACATGGCATATCCCGAAGAAGAACGAGATTTTAATTTAGGAGATGAAATATCAATAAAAAAAAATCAAATCCACTCTTAATGACAAATATTTAAATAACTTAACATATTTTTGATGTGGGTTTTTAATCCAAAACTTATAAGTTTTGATTGACAGATATTTCAAGAACAAAAAAATAACACAATAATAATGAATTCTCTGAGAAGAGATGTTTTATTACTCAAGATCGTAATACAACTATATGCTTATCTCTGGAAAGAGATGTTTGATTTCCATTTCAGGTAACATAATAATTTATAAAAAATTTGAAATCAAGACGAGGATGTGGAAGGTCACTAATCTTGATGGAGATTAAGTGGTTTGACTTCCATGATTTAAAACAATACAAAATTTGAGGAATTACTATTTTTAAAAACTTACTATTTTTAGACTGCACTACTAAAATTGAAATTTAGGGCACTTCCATTAGGTTTTCAAGGTCAAAAACCATTGATAAAATCTATATTCCATCTCACTGTGTTCTCCTCATTCTCAGCTTTCTAATGGTTCATACAGGGAGTCAATTGGAGCTATAGTGCAAAAGTTATGGCTCCCGAAAGTTCCATCATCAATTAGGGTAGAACCATCACCTAAATTATCGCCTAAATTATTTCCTAGATAATTCCTCCCTCCTTGAGAATAAATGGTCCCCATTACATATATATTCCTCATCAGGGGTGGAATTTGTGTCTTTTTTTGATTCTCTATGAGCCACTCACCTTGGTAGCTAAGTTGGTCCCTTTTGACCACCTGATAAAGTGGAATAGAGCAACCTCTTATTGTCTTCATCTAGGTGTCCAAAATCTGATCCTCCTCCACTAGAGAAAAACTATGTGAATTAAGCTTATCAATGTCTAATTTTTCTAATATGATTAAAGTATCCAACAGAGGTGGCTGATATGGTTTGAGGAGCTCCACGTTGAATATTGGATGCAAACCAAAGTAGGCTAGTAGGTTCAACTCAAAAGCATTTTCTCCAACTTTTTTGGTGATGGTGTAATGACCATATCATAGAGGCCAATTTTTTTTGTGTAGTCCTATAATTCATTCCTTCTAAAGCTATAACCAAACCTTGTCACCCAGAATAAAATGGTGTGCAATCCTATGTTTGTCATGGTGTTGCTTATACTTTTGATTCATCTTCTCCAAGATGTCATGAACTTACTACTAGATGTGTTGCATTTGTTTAATGAACTTTGTTGCTTTTGCTACCTCAAATCTTCCATGAGGTGTGTATTCCATGGTGGAGAATGGAATGGCTATATCAATTGGTGTCATGGGTTAGAACCTGAAGCATACTTGGAATGGACTATGATTGGTCAAGCTGTGCAGGGCCTGATAATATCCATGTTGTATGAAAATAATCCCCTCATCCCATGTGCATGGATGTTTGGAGTGATACATTTGAATCATGTGAACAATCAAGTGGTTCACCACCTCTATCTGACCATCAATCTATGGATGGAAGGTTGTGGACTTCATCAGCTTGGTATTCATCATCTTCCATAGAGTGGACCAAAATATGCTCAAGAACCTACTACCTTGATCTGAGACAATGGACTTGGGGAGACCAAAATGGAGCCATACATGACTAAAATATATTTGAGTATTTTCCTCAGTAGATATAATTTTTATTACAAGCAATCATGATAGCCATTTTTGAAAAATGATCAACTACAAAAAAAAATATAGTCCTTGTTATGTTTTGAAGTGGGAAAACCTGAGAGAAAATTCATTGAGATAGATTCCCAAGGTCTGGTTGGTTCTGGAAATGGCATGTACAATCCTTGCTTCTTATTTATTGGCTTGGCTATTACACATAGGATGAAATATTCAAGATACCTTTCCACATCCTATCACATATGGGGCCAGTAGAAGTGTTTTTAAAGAAATGCAAATGTATTTTCTACACCAAAGTGTCCATCTATCCTACTGAAATGTGCTTTCCATATCATATTCTATTTCTCTGTAGTTAGAGCATAGATGTGCCCCATATGATAGAAGACATTATCTTACAAATAGAAATCAAAAAACATGTTTACCTTTTTGAAGCACCTGATGTGTATTAGCAAAGGTAGGCTCTGCTTCAAACAAAGCACCCCAAGTGGCAGTCTCATGTTTGCACATGTCAAGAACTATTGTGAGTGCAATAATTAGTGGGTAGCTCAAACAATATATGGTCGTATTTGAGATCCCCTTTTTATGTTTAATTATTAGATGGAATTAATATAGATATTTGGCCTAATTTTGGTGCCTCTCATTTCATAGTTTGCTCTATGTCTAGATGAATTCCAATGGTCTATGGTTAGTGTGGATGACCGTCTCTTTCCCTAAGATGTAGTTTTTCCATTGTTTATAAGGATGCATAATGGCATATAACTCCTTATCATATTTCAAGTATTTCATAAGTATATCAATCAAAGTTTCACTATGATATGCAAAAAGATGGCCATGTTACATGATGATAGCTCCCATGGCATATTTAGATGCATCTGTCATCATCTCAAAAGGTTGATACAAATCTGGCAAGGCAATAACAGGGGTTGAGCAAATCTTGTTCTTCAAATTCTCAAATGCCCTTTTTTGTATTTCACCCCACTGAAATGTAGCTTTAACTCCTCCGTTAGTCACTTGGGTTAGTGACAAAGAAAGATGTGAAAATTCAAGAACAAACCTGTGATAGAAATTTGCAAGACTCAAGAAGCTATGAAGTTATGTGAGGGTCCTTAGTGTAGACCATTCTTGAATAACCCAAATCTTCTCTAGATCAACATGGACCCCTTCCTTATTCACAATGTACCTAAGGTACTGAATTGTTTTCATCCTGAATGTGCATTTATCAAGATTTGCATATAACTTGTGCTCTTGAAGAGTTTGAAGCACCTTATGAACATGTTGCAGATGTTCCTCTGATGTTTTATTGTAGATGAGTATGTCATCTAGGTAGATAACCATGAATGAGTTGGTGAATGGTCTTAGGATGTCATCCATCACCCTTGTGAAGGTTATAGGTGCGTTAGTTATGCCAAAGGGCATAACTAACCATTTGAAGAGCCCCTCCTTAGATTTGAATACAGTCTTCCAGACATTGGTGGGATTGATGGGAAAATGGTGATAGATAGATTTGAGATCAATTTTGGTGAAGAACTTCACACCATGGAGTTGGTCTAGTATGTCATCAATCTTGGGAAGGGGGTAGCGATTCTTCACAGTGATTTTATTTAGGGCTCGATAGTCAATGCAAAGTCTCCATGTTCTATCTTTCTTTGGTGCCAGGAAAATTGGACTACCACAGGGTGAAGAGCTTGGCCTAATGTGAACCTTTTGGATCAATTCTTGAATCTATCTTTTTATCTCATCATTCTCTAAAACTAATCTATGATACATAGGATTGTTAGGCAAAAGTGATCTTAGGATCAAATTGATATAATATTTTACTTGGAAATGTAGTGTAACTCCTATGGGTGACTTTAATAAGTCATCATATTCTCCTATGATTTATCCCATTTTCTTCTATTATTGTGTTTATTATGTAGTCTGGAATACAACATCAGAATTCTTGGAATTCTATGGTTTAACCACCATGAGAATGAATTTCTTTATCTTCTCCATCATTCTCTTACATTGATTGGCACTAAAAGGGAGACAGATGTGGGAGGTGGTACCTCTGGTACCCTATAACATCACATTCCAAGAGTGAGGGTGATTCTTTGGGTTCATGATTCATAGATGCCATGTCGATCATACATGAATGGCTAACCAAGGATTACATCACAAACATCTAGATTGACCACATCACACAAGACTTCATCCTAGAAAGGTTTTATTACATATTAAAGAAGAAACTAATGGGTGACAATGAGGTCTCTCCCTGGGCTCAACCATCCAATATTGTATAGCTTTGGGTGAGGCTTCATGGATAGATTTAGAATTTTCATAAATTTAGTAGATATAAAATTCATTTGACTCCCACTATCAAGAATGAAATTTAGAGTCTTAACTTTGACCCATAATTTAGAGTGAAACAATATTTCCTTGTCATCTGGCCTTTCCTCATGAGTCTGTGATGAAGTGATGATGGTAACAGGATCAACATCTATAATCTCTTCTTCATCCTCTTTGAATATAGGTTGTGTATGAGATAGGGTAGTAGATGTCAAGTATTATGACTCAGAAAGTAGTGACTTGATGGCTCAACATTCTTCTTTAGAGTGAGTTCTAGTTTTGTGTTAATGACACCATTTTCTAGTCTTCCCCTTCTAGGGTTTCTTATCTTCAAACTCCTTTTGATTCTAATTTTGGCCTCATGTTTTACCTTCCTTGTCACTTTTCCATTTTGAATGATAACTCTTTGTATTGTTTCTTCCATGCTTCTACTTAATCTTCACTATGAACTTGTATACCTCACTAAAGGTTTCCAAATTGAAGAGTTTTATCTCCCCCCATATGTACCATTGCAGTCCATAATGATATTTGAGAGTCTTATGTTTCTCACTTTCTTTTATGCCCAATCTTACAAATAGAGAATGAAAAATTTCTGTGTAATCTTGAACAGATTGGTCCTTACCTTGGTGAAGTTGTTGCCACTATATGTATAGATCATCATATGCTCCAATGTGATAGTATTCTTCCTTTATCGCTTCCACAAAATCATCCTTGGTAGGTTCCACCTCAAGGCCAATGTCATCTATACTGAAATTATTTTTTTACACTTCCCACAAATTTTTTATGGGCAATGATGCTTTCAAAAGAGCAAAAGTGATCTTTTCTCTATCAGTGAATTTATTTACAAAGAAGTAGGAAGATAATTGATCCAACCAATTTTATAATACATCAACATTGATTTTGCCTTCAAATGTAGGAATATTAAAATTCACCTAAACCTTGAAGGGTTTTGGGGCACTGAAAGGATGATCCATAGATGAGGAGATAGGAAGTACAGATTAGGAGCCAAAATTTTCCATTATGAGTTATTGGAGAATTTGGGCAAATTATTGTAGCATCTATACTTATTGCCATTAGAGGGATTCATTCACAATTTCCTTGAAATGATCAAATGTCTCAGTGTCATCTTCCATTTGAATCCATTTGGAGCGAATAGGTGGATAGTTTGGAAGCTCTGTTGTTTTCCACCCAAGATTTTTGTAGTTTGACCTCATTCTCAAGATCATACACTCTCAAGACAAACCGCTTTGATACCACTGATCCAAAACTTAGAATTTTTGATTGATAGATATTTCAAGAACACAAAAATAAGATAGTAACAATGAATTCTCTGAGAAGAGATGTTTTATTACTCAAGATCGCAATACAACTATATGCTTATCTCTGGGAAGATATGTTTGATTTACATTTTAGGTTACATATTCATTTATACACATTTTGAAAGTAGGAGGAGGATGTGTAAGGTCACCAATATTGAATAAGATTAAGTGGTTTGACTTCCATGGTTTAAAACAATACATAATTTGAGGAATTACTATTTTAGACACTTACTTTTATTAGACTACACTACTAAAATTAAAATTTAAGGCACTTCCATTAGGTTTTTAGGGTTAAAAAATACTGAGAAAAGATCTATGCCATCTCACCATGTTCTCCTCATTCTTAGCTTTCCAATGGTTCAAATGGGGAGTCAATTGGAGCTATGGTACAAAAGTTATGGCTCCCAGAAGTTTCATCATAAATTAAGGTAGAACCGTCACCTGAATTGTTACCCAGATCAGTTTTATACACACTAGGGAAACACAAGGTCTTATAATATTTTAATATCAGTGAAGGGATATTCAATCCAAGGCACAATTTATGGGGTATTGGATTTGTAAACAACATGTTGGAGGAATAGTGGTGAGCAGAACATTTGTTTAACTCAAATGGTTCAGATATGTTATGAATATAGATCCAATTGAGATGGGTTGATTGATGATGAATCTAACCTAACACAAGTAGGATGAAAAAATATCAAAAAGAGGGAAAGGTAGGGTAGGAAATAAGGTTTTTGGATCAAAAATGATGAAACCTTTCTAATTTGGATCTTGAACAAAGAATTGAAAAATAACTCATGAACCAATATTTAGTTCAATATATTGTAATCATACCAACAATTAAACATAGTTAATAGTCCAATAGAACAAGAATATAGTAAACTTTAGCATATATAATCAAATATTGATGCATTTATGAGATTGTAATTACACATTTACAAAGGGAGATTTTGATTATTACACAAAATGAATTCAAATTTATCAATAGCATAATATGAATAACTGTATTAAAAATAATACTCATGTGAAAAAAAAACTAAGATACTAGTTTGATGGAACTTCTTACAAGATTCACAGGTTTGGAGAAGAACAAGATTTTCACATCAAGACCAATTGTAGAAAAATATATATAATTTATTATCAATATTAATAGCCAAAATTATCTTCCTTTTTGGAATTGGAGGAGAAATTATATATAATCTTGGGATGGGGACACCTCATCTCAATCACAATCTAAATTTGCATCTCCAAAAATTGAATTGAGTGTTAGAAATTCTAGCATGGCATGTATGTTTACAATGTGATTAGAAACATTATTTTGCTAGTAAAATTATAAAAAATAACAAGGTCCCAAAATAAACTTAAGTTACAATTATAACATTCACTCATATCAAAATTTATATATGAGTGATAGCACTACGAGGTGGAACTTGTATACTCATTGTGGATGAGACTATATTCATAACTTGAGTTACAACTATAATGGGCAATGTTGATGTAGATATGTCAACTAAAGTTATAAAATAAATTTCCATAAATTTAGTTGTAGTAGAAAATATGGGAAGTGGTACATATGTTTTCCATGTTTGTGTTTATACAAGTCTATACTTCAAAGACTGAGACTAAGTGCCTTGATGGGGTGCTGGTGGTATCCATGCTGCTGAAGTTAACTACTTTTCCACCTCCATTTTTAAATACAAGGCTTGAGTGGCATGAAATTCAATATTAGTAGTTTCAAAATCCAACAAAGACCTTTTGAACAACTGTGGAAGCTTGTCTAACAACTTGTTATGCTTGGATAATGTGTATTTAACCTCCACATGAAGTGTCTATGTCCCTATAATTTTGTCTCTAGAAAATATAATAAGTTGAATGATTTATTTTTTGTCTTTATAAATTATTCCCTTAATTTTTTCTCAAAAGGTATCAACTATAGATCATATGAGGCTCTAAAAAATGGACTTAGGAACTAACTACCCAAGTTGAGTGCTTACCTTGGTGACCCTCATTACTTTAAAAATGGAGCCAACCTCTCTTTTGACTTGTAAATTGTTACACTAAGTTTTCATCTTTTGATGCCAGTCGAGTAAGTTATCCCTCTTAATAACCATGTATTTTTGGGCCCATACTACCTCTAGTGTTTTTATTAGGTTTAAATGGGTAAATGCCTTGTTCCTAGTTTCTTAGATGAGGAAATGGAGCTTACCCATCCATACCCTTAATTGTATTGAATAATTTAATTATATCCCCCCAAGTAGGCTGGGATGTAGCCTTTGTAGACATTATTAATTAAATGGTGTCACACAAATTTTTAACTAGGCCCTACACCTTGTCTATAATTTGTTTTGGATTTTTAATAGTACTCATTTCTTGTGACTTTGTATATACTAGTCATATCTCTTTAATATCTATTTTATTATATCCCTAATATCATCTAAAAAATTTTAGGGATATTCCCTATATCTATCTAGGCTATAAGGATTTGTTTTGCTTCTTTTTTTAGACAAAATATATATTCTATTTGTTCCAATTTGACATGCTCTCCCTTTCCAACCATAGTCTTCCTCTTGACCTTACTTAAGGTATTGGTTTGTTTTTTAAAATTTAACTTTATTATTGGTTTATCAAAATTAACTAGGTCTTGTTTGTCTACTTCTTCTTGGTGTAGTTGTTGAATCCATGAAGGGACATTCAATGCAACTTGATAATCAACTTGCACTAAGAATGTGGGAGTAGAAAAAGGATATTGTGAATTATTATATGAGAATATTTCCAAAATTAAGGAAAATGAGGTAGATACTTCTTCCATTGAGTAACTTTTTTTGTGTAGTGGTACCTATAATATACTTAGTTTTCGTGTCTACCTTATGCACTAAAATTATACAGAAGTCTATCTGGATAACTTGGCTAATATGCATTCCCAATTATGTAGATAACTTAAAGGGTGTGACTCATGTTGAAAAATTGGAGGTGGATACTAGAATTTCAAAATGTACTTTATTTGATGCCGCAAGGGACTAGGGACCAGTTCCCATAAAAAATATGTCATTAGGGTGTTAATAAAATATTAGATGTACCTAGTGATAAAAGTGTAATTAACCCCATTGGTAATAGCCTTAGTATTTATAGTCATAATAAGTTGTCTTAGTGGAGGAAAATCCCAAACCATATTAAACTAAATTATAGTTTTCAAAATTGGCATTATGACTACATAGGGCTAATTTGTTGGGCTTAAACAATACAAAGAATCAATAGTTCCCACTACAACAATTTTAATGGAAGAAATTGAAAATTTTATAAAAGAATGGGGAACTTGTGTACTTAATCTCTAGGAGGGGATATTTAGGATGATTTTTACTATATTTTTCACTGTGATAGCTTGAGATAGATAGCATGGGGGTGGTTGATGATGGCCCATATCCTGAGGCTTGCATTTATTACTCTACCTTACCTTCCATATCTCATTCTTTGTCTAATAATAACTCACTGAACATTGATCTAACCCTTCCCTAATCAACTTATTTAGATTCCTCTACAATTGCAGTCCCTTTGGAGTGGGTGTCTACTTCAATCATCCACTCATCTTCTTAATCTTTTGCAGTCATTTCCTTAAATGATTTTATTTCATGCATGTTTATTTTAGACACCCATTCTTCTTCAATTTTCCACCTTTTATCTTCTTCTTCTTCAGTATTATATATTTCAATAGGGTCTAATCTCTATGGACCCCTTATTTTATATATTTCTTCCCATGGAACTTTTATAGGTCTATTCTCTACTTCTACCTTATGGGGTGACATTGGAGTAGTCTTGTGATTTTTGTTATAAGTAATTGGAAGCTTAGTATTAATGGGGGATAACCTTATATAAATTGGAGTGGGAGATGAATATATTAAAATGGTAGTAGGTGTTAGTATAATGGGGATGAAACTGCATACTAAGAGAATTATCACAGATTAAGACAGCCACCTAGGATATTAGGGCACTACCATTGGTGGTGGTGTCACAATATGTGGTGATCTAGGAGGAAAAATAATGGAAACTTGAGAGAGGAAAGTAAGAAAACTTACTTGGTGTATTGTAGTTAGTATAGGTAGAGGTAACATAAATAATAACCCAAATTCCCCACTAGGACTTGAAGATTTATCCTCTATGCTAGATGTATACTGAGGAAAAGGGAAAATAATTAAATGTGTATGGGATCTTGGGGTAGACTCAACTTTTTCTTCAACATCTACTTTCCTAGGTGGGCCATCTTATTCTTGTACATCTAGTTATATGTAAGGATGAACCCCATGAATAGGTGTATAAACCCATTTTTCTATTTTAACCCTCGTGGTATCCTCCTCAATAATAGTAGGATCATATTAGATTTGTTGGGATAAAATTATTGATATGTTTACTATGCGCATCATTGTAACCACTTTAGTATCATCTTAAACACTTATAAATATAGTATATTGACTATAAGATTGGTGCCCATAATTGATCTCACTCTCTTCTCATATATATTTATGTCCCTTGACATTATTCTAAGGGTCCTAATGTCTAAATAGTACCCATTTCAGTCCATAATGTACCCTAATTTTCCCCACATACTGTAAGTGTTCCCACCTTGTATATTGTATTTGCCTAATGCTATGATGGGTTAGGTGAACAACTACTTGCTTAGCCCTCCATAACTCAAAATTAACATTGTCGACCAATTGAGGATTAATTTATTGCTTAGCTAATTTGTTGAGAATGATTGAAGGTTAGTAAAAAGGGTGTGCCTTGGTACCCTCTATCTAGATTATGATACAATCAGGATACAACCAATAATCACCCATTCTTTGAATAGTTTTCTTTATATGATTTAATAATCTAGGCATGTTCTTTCCATAAATAGACTAATACGCCATAGGATAAAAGGTCTTCATCAACCTTTTCATTTACTTCCTAAACCTATGAACATATAGGAAATTTAACTCATCACAAATTATTTTCTATAAAAAATCTATGGATCATTTATAGGGTTCCTCAAATTTGAATGTATTGTTGCAGTTACAACATCCACTAAATAAGACATCATATATAAGTTACCATATAATAATCTCCCTCAATTAGTGATTTGTTAAATCAGATTAGAGTTTATTATTTCCCACATGGTGATGATTCTAATAGAGGTTGAATAAGTATATCCAATAAAGGGACCCATACCTCATTGACATAATAAATGCTTGGTAATCCATATATTAAGTTCAATAAATCCATGGAAATCCTTACCCCCTATTCTGAATGTGGCTATGAGAACAACAAAAGTAGGACCTTAAATCATAATGTTGATTGGGTTGCCATCCCATCCTTGTAATTTGTTATGGATTTTGTTTTCAAGGAGTCATGAATTTACCATGTCATTCTTATAGGAAATCTCAAAAAAATGAATCCTATAGTACCTTTTGAATGCATTTTCACTTATGTATGCTACATGAGCATTGCTAAGTCAAAAATGTAGTGTTTTTTAGATATTTTCCCATTTATAAATAAATAAAATAGTGGGTCAATACAGGGCATTACCTCTAGTTTGGATTCAATTTTGTGGAGGCCAACTAATTTTATTTCCAAAAGGTCATCCTTATATCTTTACATGAAAATTGAAAGCTAGTCTTCTATCATGTATGGCTCCATAGCTTCAACCTCATCATAAATGGTTTAATAGTGTTTGAAATAATGGTTATGAGTTATTGAATAAAATGATGTGTTTGTATAATTAGTTGGCCCATAAATTAGATATTCATAAAGAGGAAGAGTATGAGATGAGGAGGCCATTGAAACATAGGTATGTTTATTCTCTGAATAGTTTGAAATATCTTGGTCATTGTAGAGCTTTGAATTCATAGTTTACAATTGGTGGTTAGAAGGTAATGTCATAAAATCAAGTATGTAAAATTTAATTGTATTAATTTATATTTTCTAACTTTGACAATTGAATGCATTAATTTTCCAATTCATGTGAATTAATGGCAATAATGGTTTTCACTCCATTCATTGCCTGCCTTCTTTATGTAAATTTTATTTTTAAAATAACAAATTCTATGGACTTCATTTCCATGTGGCTTCTTTCACTTTCTCATAGGTGTCTTCTCAACATAATATGATAGATTTCCCCTTATTTTCATGATTTTGGGATTGGCATTCATGTTTTTGTTATTTGCTTGTGTGGATGAAGGACACATATTTGGATATCATTGATCCACTTGTGATTGATCTTTAGCCTATTGTAACTTATTCTCCTAGTTGGGGGTTAAGTGTTACTAATATGTTACAAGATACCAAAGATTTTATTACCTTGAGTGTAAAATTTGTTATGGTGAAGTGAACCACTTCTAGGTTAGCAGGATGATGACACATAGACATGTTTTGCTACTATGATTGCCTAGAATGATAGTATAAAGAACTTTGTTGAAATCACCTCTAGGTTAGTGGGATGATGACATGTGGATGGATCTCATTGTTCCACTTACCTATAATGATATTATAATTAACTCTAATGATATCACCTCTAGGTTATTGAGATGATGACACATGGATGACTCTCACTATTTTTCTTACCTAGAATGATAGTACAATGAATTCCATTGATGTCACCTTTGGGTTGGTAGGATGACGACACATGGATGAATCTCATTATTTTTTTCTATATTTAAGATTTGTACATTGTGCAAATAATTGAGAATTTATAGGTTAGGGAGATGGCAACATCTAGAAAGATCCTAGTGATCTACTTGTTTAGGTGACTCAAACTCTTCACTTGGGTTATAGGTAATGAGAATGATGTCATGTGGGAAGATTATATGATCTTGGGGATGTCTTAGGAAATAATTAAGCATAAAATAGCCTATTGAAGACATGACATAGGCAAAGAATAAACTAAAACACATGTCAAACTGGTTAGCTTTTAAATTAAAAAATTGACTATATATAAAATTTGATTTAAAGGAAAATCAAATTCAAAATTTAAATCATGTAATATGGCTTATTCAAATCTTTGATTCTTGTTCTCATAACCCTAAAATGTGATTTAGACTTTAGAAATAACCTTAGGCTTATGCCTTTCAAAATGAATGTTGTAAACTTGTAAAGTTCATAAGACCTCAAATGAGGATATTCAATCAATAGTGGGTCCCTATTTGAATTTTAAAGAATGGTTTGTATGTGTTAGAGCACAATAAATGGATACTCAGTGAGGAAATAATCTTGAATATTTTAGAACCTAGAATTTTGGTCATGCATCATAATAGAATTTTAGCTCTAGCAAGAAAAGAATGAGTAACCAGTCCCTAGAAAATTACTCCTCCTTCCCCATGCGACATACTAACTATTTCCACTCCTTAGATCTATGTATGTAATTTTGTGAAATTTATTTTATACTTTTTATAATAGATTAACAAAGCCTTGGATAAACATTGTAGGCTTCATTTTGACTTCAAATTTTGTAACCAAATAGTAAGGGAATCCTAGGCATTGTTTTGTTACCATCTAGGCATCCATATCCCTAACAGAGATATATTTGATTCCACTTTAAGCATTTATCTAATACCATACAAGAAACCAAGACCCGATATATATTACTTAAATCATCCATATTCTATAAGTTTTCATGATGATTTTTTTATTGAAAAACAAATAGAATAAGGATTGGGAATCACCATTGGTTGGGTTTATATATAATAAAACTTATTTTAATCAACATGTCCCTACTAGTGTGCATCCAATTCTATGTTCATTACCTTGCATCTAAGTTTTAACATGCAATAGTTCAGTTGATCTTTGAAAATAGAAAATATTTTTAAAACAGTATGACTATATCAAAGTGAATCCCAAAGGTCTATAAAAATCATGTATTCCATATATAACCTAATTCAGTCATAACACATACCTCGGTCCCATAAACTCAAGCACTTTCAAAATAAATATTTGTGAATACCAATTGTGCTTCCTTATATATTATCCTAGTATTTTTTTTAAGTCTTTGGTGCTTCCATCATAGGAATCAATTGGTTTGTTTTATAAATTTAGGGAAACTAATTTATAAATCATAACAACTAATTTACCCAACAAAAATATAAAAAGTACGAATACTAATACAAGAACACATGAAAGATTAACCTATAAAATAGGAAGTTTATTCTAGAAAGTAGGAAATCTAATCTACTCATACATCTACATTTCCACTTACAATCATTCAGAAGCATCTCTAGTTAGAGCAGCCATGAAATAATGTTTCAAATTTATTCCATTGACTAGAAAAGTGAGGTCATTACCTTAAATATCCTTCAATTGAAAGGCATTGTTACCTAGAATTCAAATATTTGATATGTTTAAGTCCATAAAGGATTTAAATTTTCATTTTGTCCTTTCTTATCATGTATTTTATCACATAGTAGCACCAGGTCTAAAATCTTAAAAGTCTTAATTTTGGATCTTTTGTCAAACCATCATTTAAAAAGGTCTTCATGTTTATTGAATTTGTGCAGTGCTTTAGTTCGATTATCTTCCATGTGAGCTATATCAATTAGTCTGGACTAGATTATTTCATCTTCCCCCATATACTCTTGTATAAATTAGTAAGTTGGGATTTTAATAGTGATTTGGAAAACTAGTTGTTGTCCATACACTAGATAAAAAAGTGAAGCCTTAAGGGCTTTCTTGTGTATTGTTATATCTATTCCATTCTCTTTGTTTGTCTTTTGATAACTTATTTATGGGATCCATCAGATTATTATTAGTAGATTCAATCACCATGTTCCCTTGTGGATAGTAATTTCAAGTGAACTTGATGGTAATTTGGTTGTTATAAGCCCACTCATAAATTCATTAGATTTAAAGGTTGGACCATTATCATAAACTATAGAGATTGGAGTACCAAACTTGTACAATATATTATCTTCCATAAATTTGCTAACATATAGTGCTCTATAATTATTATTTGCCATAACTTCTATCCATGTAGTGCAAGTGTCAATAGTTTTTAGGATAAATTTGTGTCTTGTTGAATAATTTGGTTTTATCACCCCAATGAAGTCAAGACACCATTGAGAAAAATGGTGTCCTTCAATGACTAGTTTCATAAGCACAGCATCATTCACTTCTCTTTTTCCAAAACCCTAGCATAACCCTAGCATCCATGATAGATTTTGACATGGTTATGGGCATCTTTGAAGATAATAGTTCAGTTGTATCCCATCCTTAAGATTTTATGAGGTTTTGCATTGCCTAAGGAATGCTCACTACCTATCTTATGATCTCAATTATTTAGGAATTCTATAGATTCTTAATTTGAAACAAACCTTGAAAATATTCCTTCATAGCTATTATGGTATATTACTCCTTTCTTTACAATATAATGAGTTGATTTGAGCCTAAGGGATCATCTTTTATTTCTCTATTCAATTCAAAGGGACATGCACCCATGAGTAAGTAGTGGATAATTTAATCATACCATTAACCAATTTCTACCTAGGTCTCCTTGATTTGTTTAATATAAATGTGTGGATCAGTCCTAGTCATGAGCTAGATGATTCCTTGACCTCTACCATCTTGTCTAATCTAATTTCAAGGTCAAACTCCTATAATGTCTCCATCCATTTTCATCTTTTTTCATTGAATTCATTATATCTAAGTGTGAGCTTGAAATTTGGGTGAGGAATGATGGTATAAATCTTGTTCTTCTAAATATAATGCCTAAACTTATTGAAAGCCTTGATCAGTGCATACATTTATTTATCTATCATGGATTATATTTGATCTACATCTTTCAGGTTAATGCTCATGAAAGATATTGGATGTTCATTATCATCTTCCTTTTGTGTGATTACACATGCTATAGTATGTTTTGAGGCAAATGAATAAAGGTATAAATACTTAGCTAAATATGCAATGATTAAAATTGGAGCTTGAGAAATTTTAGTTTTAATATCTTGGAAAGAATTATTAGATTTTCTTGTCCATTTTGTTTTTGTGTCTTGCTCCAACATGTCATTCAATGGTTTGACAATCTCTAAAAATCTAAAAAATAACTTCCTCACAAAGTTTATAGTACCAAATAAAGACTTTAACTCTTTCTTCCTGTCAGGAGGCATTAACTTGAAAATGACTTGGATTCACTCTAAGTCAATGGATATTTGATTTTTAGTGATGACATGGCCTACAAATTTTCCATCACTAACTCTAAATATGTTTATCATTGGATTAAGTGATACTCCAAATCTACTACACCTATCAAATACTCTATGTAGATGGTGAGTATGATCAAATCTATTTTTGTAAAATACCATTACGTCATCCATATAGATGATAATGCATTTACCAATTAGTTCCTGAAAGGAAAATTTCATAGCTCATTTGAATGTTTCCCCCACATTGATTATGCCAAAAGTCATGCTTTTATATGCAAAACTTCCTAATTTGGTGGTGAAGGTAGTTGTCATTATGTCTTGTGCTTCTACAAGCACTTGATTATAACTTGAGAATCCATCCAAGAAGGACATAATCTCAGATCCACTAACCATTTGAATTACCTCATCTAGGGAAGGCATTATATAGTTATCCTTTTTTGATGATCAGTTTAGATTTTTCAAGTCAACACAGAGCCTCATCTCCCCATTATTCTTCTTGACTGACACCAATTAGGATACCTAGGTAGAATGGCTGATTGGAAAAATAATCCTATCATATAATAGTTTATTTACATCTATCTAGATGAGTGGTTATAGAATTGGATTTATTGGCCTTTATCTCTACCTAAATGGTGTATGCTCTAGCTATAGTGTTATGGTGTGTGTGATGACCCTTGGGTTAAATACCTTCATATTTTCATATGTTTAGGCAATCACATATCTATATTCTATCACTATACCCCTACACTGTTGTTCCTCACTTTCAATGTAAATCAAACCAGTGTTCACATACCTAGGATGTTGGTCAATGCCTTGATTCTCCTTGATAAAATAGTATTCAATTGCTTTAATATGTATTTTATTTTGAGAGTATGGATCCACATATAAATATCACAATATCAAAACCATCCCCATGGGAATGTATTTCTCTTTCAGTTGTAATACATTATGTTCTCCTAGATATTTAATGTGTAAGGGTTCAACATCATTTTCATCTATTATCCAGGATTCAAAGGCTCAAGAAATATTCATAGATTGGATAATCTGACGATAATATTCAATACTTAGAAGTTTTCCACTTTTTTTAGGAAAGAGGGACAAGAATACATTATGTTCTCCTAGATATTTAATGTGTATGGGTTCAACATCATTTTCATCTATTATCCAGGATTCAAAGGCTCAAGAAATATTCATAGATTGGATAATCTGACGATAATATTCAATACTTAGAAGTTTTCCACTTTTTTTAGGAAAGAGGGACAAGGACCCAGGTCCACAAATAATTTATAAATTTTGGATTCTTAGAGAGGTGATATATTTGTTGTTAAAGTTGCTAGTGAATATGGTGTATAGTGTCATTATCTTGGGATGGACATTATGTTGAAACTTCAAAGGATTATATTAGATCCCATGCTCAATGGTTGTACTTTTTCAAATAAGTGAGTTTGCATTGGTATTTCTTTTTGATCTGGTTAATAACAAGATTTTAATCATTGAATATTTGTAATTGCTTGACATTATGATTTAGTGAAAACTATAGGCCTAATATTATGACTTTATATTCAAATATATTATTGGTTCGAGGTAAATTCATCTTATGTTTAGTCATATATTACTTCCTATTTCAACTGATCATGGTTATGCCAACACATAAACCTTGCCTTAATCAGCTCTATCAAAATGAAAAGTCCATAACAAAGAAGGACCTTTAAATAATTGATCATGAGATTCTTGATTGGTAGTGAAATTATACACACCTATATGTTAGACTAAAAAGTCAAAATTTCTATTCTTATCATTGTCCTATGTGATTAGGTACTTCATCTTTGGTTCTTTATTTACTCATATCTAGTTGGCTACTCCTTTCCATGGCAACCACATGTGTGAGAAATATGTATCCATGTACCCATTTAGTGACTTTGACTAATCATGACTCAAAAACAATCCATAATATTTTATAATGTCAAGTACCATAATATATATGTATTGTTATACATGTGGCTTAGATGCAAACTAGATGTGCATGTTTGTTAGTTCTCCAACACATGGGATAAAAGAATTATCTAGTTATAGGACCACTCCTTTTTGATTAACTAGGGTCAAACCTATTTCCTTTCATACAGATGTAGGCATCAAACTGGCTAAGGCACTTGAGTCAACCAAATAAATATGCACATTCATTTTAAACATTCTGAAAATTAACATAAAAGGTGATACTTCATGATTTTCATGATAAACAACCACACTTGCATGTGTAGCTTTTGATTTATCAATAAATGATATCCCAGTTAAATATTTGACTAGAAACTCTCTCTATTTGGTGATCTAGGCTAGCTCACGAAGATTTATATTACACTTGATATTCTTCATGTCATAAACACTATTATATGTTCCTTTACTCTAGAATGTTGTACTCTAAAAATGATTATTTCCTTTTAAAGGGGGAAAAATATTTTTGATTTAGGATATAGAGGAGTGGTATCACTATTGTTTGGGGGCATGGAAGTAGTATAAATCTAATTTTTACTCAAATTATGATTGTTCCTATAGAACTATTAGAAAAAATAAATCTCATATGTATTGTCCTCGGGTTCATTCTCATCTTCCACTAAGAATGTAAAGGCATATGTCTTAAATACCATGGCTATGTTGGGAGTAATTGGTGTGGTAGAACATGATGACTATGTATGATTTGAAAAACCTTCATGTCTTTCCATTTACTTCTAAAATATATTAAAAGGAAATGCATAATTATATGTAGTCTAACTCATCATATTGTGTTGTGTTATGAACTCAACACCAATTAGGAAGGACTTCTTCCAATATGTTTATCTCTAGCATCTTGCTAGGTATTTGTTGCTCTATATTATTTTCAAGTATATTTAAAGACATGTTTTACCTCTAAAATTTAAATTTATGATTTGAATTGTGTCCCATGTTATTTCCCATTCACTTATGCATGTTCAATAATTCATTGCTCAACTTCTATACCATTCATTCGATGGAATCCAATTCTAATTTTATGGAATCAATAACAATACCTTATGTACTAGTATAATTAACTAGTATGAAGGATTGGTTCAAGTTTTGTTGGTTGCATGTAGACATAGGATTATTCAAGATGTTGAGGAATTAGGTGGAGCATGGTCTAAAGGTAATTACGTGTACACCTAGTTCTGATTCTGGGCCAAAACATTCTGATTAGAATTTAGAATTGGGTTGAAGATCAAAAAATTAGAATCAATATTAAGTGTGGCCATGGCTTGTAACTGAGGGCTCAATTATTTACCAATGTTAATATTTTTAGCATAATCTAAAGGTAGCATATCAACATTAATCACTATGTGGAGAAAGACAATAGTCATAGGATCCAAGGTATTATTTTACATTTTAAGGGCCAACACCTTAGTAGGTTTATAGGTGACTTCAAGTTAGTTTTAAATTTTATATAATATATCATTAAAGGCTTGAATCAGATCATTTTGTTCTCTCCTCATTCTTGAAATGTTTTGGTATGCAGCACTTGTGATGGTAAATTATCTAAATTGGACAAAAGTGTGTTTTGACATTGATCCCAATATGTAATTGAACCTTTTGGGACATTAAATAAGCAATCATAGACAACATCTTCTAATGTAAATGGAAAATTCCTATAGGCTACATCTTCATGGGATACATTTAGTATTCCCATAGTAGTCTTAAAATCCCTTATGTGTTCCTTAGAAGTCCTACCTCCCAATGGAGAAAATGAAAGAAGATACTTTTTAAGGTTTTTGGGTAGATCATGAACATATCCATGGATGGTAATAATAGAACGTATCAGCCAAGTTTGGGCTATTAGAAATAGAGTAATATGAGGTTGTCTATTTGGAGAGTATGATTGATCCTATGGCCCTCTTAAGACACATTTATCTAAAAAAAAAATTTGTTATGGATTTTTAAAGGTGGGTATAATAAGTTAGTGTCTAAGATGGACCTTGTTAATCTTATTAGTATATCCAATGCAACTCAAGTGATCTCTTTCAAGAAAACAAAAAGGGCCCTCCTTATAACACTAAATAAATTCTTTTTGATATAGTTTTTATGCACACAAGGGAACCTTAAAATGTATCCTCTAACATTTTAGGATCATTGAAGAGATATTCAGTCTAAGGAATTAATTATTGGGTATTGGTATTTATAAACAACATGTTGGTGGAATAACTATGAGTTGAGAAGTTATTTACCTCAGATGGTTCAAATATGATATTAATTTACACCTAATTTAGGTATGTGGATTGATGATGAATCTAACCTAAGGTGGGTAGGATCAAAAGAAACTCAAAAAAAGGGAAAGGTATGGGAGGAAAAAAGGTATGTAGATCAAAAAATAAGAAACCTTTCTAAGTTGGTTATTGAACAAAGAATTAGACATATACTCAAGAACCAACATTTGATGCAAGATATTGTAAGCATACCAATAATAAAACACAATTAAGAGTCTAAGGGAAAATGAGTATAGTAATATTTAGTATATATAATCAAATATTTCTACATTTGTACTATTGTAATTACATATATACAAAGGCAGATTATGATTATTACATAAAAGGCATTCAAATTGGCAATAGTGAAATATCAATAACTGTATTAAAAATAATACTCATGTAAAATTAAAAAACTGAGATTCTAGTTTGATGAAAATTTTCTCAAGATTCATAGGTTTGTTGAAAAACAAGATTTGCACATCAAGACCAATTACAAAACAATCTATAAAATTTCTTATTAATCTTAATAGCCAAAATTCTCCTCCCTTTGGGACTATGAGGATTATAGTATCTATAATTATGGGCTGAGCATGCCTGATTTCTCGAGAATAATATAAATTTACATCTCCAAAAATAAATGAGTGTAAAAATTTCATGCATGGCATACATGTTTACAATGTGATTATAAATATTCTCTTGCTAATATAATTCTAAAAAATAATAGGGTCCTAAAATAAGACTATGTTACAATCATAACATACACTCATATCAAAATCTATTTATGATGTGGTAACACCAGAAGGTGGAACTTGGATACTCATTGATGTGGATGAGACTGCAATTGTAACTTGAGTTACAATTGTAGTGGTTAATGTTGATGTAAATACGCCAACTGAAGTTATAATAGAAGTTTTGATCAATGTAGATGTAGCAGTGAATGTGTGAATTGACACATATGCTAGTCATGTTCATGTTTGCACTAGTGTATACTTTAGACACTAAGACTGAGAGACTCGAGGGGGTGTTAGTGGTACCCATGTTACCAAAGTTGACTTCTTTACTTCCTCTATTTGTAAATATAAGGCATGACTGGCCTAAAAGTTAATATTAATATTTTCAAAATCTATCAAATACCTTTTGAACAATTTTAGAAGTTTATCCATCAACTTCCTATTCAAAGTGAAGGAAAATTTAACCTCCACATGAAGTTTTGTTGTCCCTATAACTATGTCTTTGGTAAAATTCACTAGTTGCATGATTTCATTATTGGTTCTACCAATTATTTAATCACTTTTCTCTCAAAAAGTGTTAGATGTAGCTGAAAGGAGGATCTCAAAAATGGTCTTAGGAAATAACTACCTAGGATGAGTGCTTAAATTGATGACCCTCATATCTTTTAAAATGGAGATAACCTCTACCCTTAATTTTAACTTTTTGCACTAAAGTCTTCATACTTCAATGTTAGTCAAGTAATTTATCCCTATTAATAGACATGTAACTCTAGGCCCATGTAGCCTCTAGTGTTATTATTGTGATCAATTGAGCATGTGCCTTGTTCCTTTTTTCTTAGCTAAGGAAGTAGACCTTACCATCCATATCCTTAATTTTATTGAATAATTTAAGTATATCCCCCATCTTAGGCTAGAATGGAGCATTTAAAAACATTATTAATTGAATGGTGTCATAAAAAAAATTATTTGTACCTTATACATTGTCTATAATCTCTTTTAGATTTTGTATAATGTTACGTTCTTGTGACCTTTGTATAGATTGGTCATAGATCTTAAACATATATTTTATTACACCACCATTACCATTTACAAAACTATAGGGATCTTCCCTATAACTATCTAGGTTCAAAGTATTTATTTTCCTTCTTTTTATCAGAGAAAATATATAGTCTCTTTATTCCAAGTAGACCTATTCTCCCATTTCAACCAAAGTTTTCTTATTGATCTTCCTTAAGGTATTGGTTTAATTTTTAAAATAGAACTTGATTATTGGTTGATCAAAAAGAATTGGGTCTCATCTACTTGCTTCCTCTTATTGTAGATGTCGGATCCAAGAGGGGACATTCAATGCAACTTGTTGATTAGTTTTATTTATGACTATAGGAATAGAGGAAGGAGATTGTCCTGAAGGATGAATTATTTTATGATAATATATCCCTAGTTGAGGGAAAGTATGTATAGACTTCCTCCATCTAGTAAATTTCTTGTATGTTAGGGTTCTAATGATATACTTAATTTTCTTGACTACCTTACACACTAAAATTTTAGGGGAATCTATCTATGTAGATTGGAAAATAGGCATTCCAAACTATGTAGATAATGTGGGGGGTGTGACCTATGTTAAAAAAAATGAGGTGGATACTATACTTTCAAAATTTATTTGCTTTGATGTCCTTGGGGACTAGGTACTAGTTCTATTAAAGAATGAATATGTCATTTGGATACTAAGCAAATTTTGTATGTAACTAGTGATGGATGTATAAGTAACCTTAGTGGTAATATACATAGTAAAATGACTCATATGAGGTTGTCTAGGTCAAGGAAAATCCCAAACCATAGGAAATTGAGCTGTAGTTGGCAAAATTGGCATTGTAACTACCTAGGGCTTATTTATTGGGATTAAAGAATATAAATAATTAGTATTTCTTACTAAATCAATTTTAGTAGAAAAATTTGAAGAAGTTATTAAATAATGGGGAACTAGCGTACTTACACTTTGGGAGGGTATATTTGGAAAAAAAATTATTGTAATTATCACTATGGTAACTTCAAATGGAGAGCATGGGGGTGGTGGATAATGGCCCCTATTTTGAGTATTGTAGTTTTGACTCTGCCTCACCTTCCATATCTCCTTCTTTATCTAACAATAATTTGGTGGACATGTATCTTATCCTTCCTTGATCAGCTTTTTTAGATTCTTTTATAATCTTAGTCCCTCCAGAGTGGGTGTCTTCTTTGATCATCCACTCATCTTCTTCATCATCCTTGGTCATTTATTTAAATGATTATATTCCCCTAGTTTTTATTCTAGACACCCATTCTTCTTCCATTTCCCACCTTTATCTTCTTATTCACCACAATATATTTCAATAGGGTCAGATCTCTATTTATCCCTTATTTATCTTTTTCTTTCACTAGAACTTCTATAGCATTATCCTCTTCATCCACATTCTAGGGTGATATTGGAGGTGTCTTATTATTTATATTATAAGCAACTAAAGGCTTAGAAATAATGGGGGTTGGCCCTATAAAAAATGGAGTAGGAGATAAAGGGATTATAGTGGTATTAGGTGGTAGTGTACTGGGGATGGTAGTGAATACTAAGGGAATTATGGGAGGTGAAGATGGTCACATAGGATATTGGGGCACTACTATTAATGTTGTTGTCATAATAGATTGTGACCCAAGAGGAAAAATAATAGAAACCTAAGAGAGTAAAATAGGAAGACTTACTTTTTCTATTATTTTTAAAAGATGTAGAGGTAACATGGATAATAACCTAGCTACTCCACTAGGACTTTTATATTTATAATATATGTTAGAT
Source organism: Torreya grandis (assembly GCA_037957365.1). Lineage (NCBI taxonomy): Eukaryota > Viridiplantae > Streptophyta > Pinopsida > Cupressales > Taxaceae > Torreya > Torreya grandis. Next base: position 1,873,480 of record JARHVA010001859.1, read on the forward strand.
ATATGTTGAGAAGAATGAAAAATAACTAAATGTATGGGGGAACTCGATAAGTCTCAACTATGTCTTCAAAATACACTTCCCTAAATGGGATGGATTGTTTTTGAATATATGGTTTTGTGTGAGGAGGAAGACCATGAATCAGTGTAGAAACACATTGTTCTATTTTGATCCTCTTGGCATCCTCCTCATTAATAGTAGGATCATACTAGATATGTTAAGATACAATAATTGACATATTTACTTTGTGCATCCTTGTATCCACTTTGGTAATATCTTATAACATTTATAAATATACTATCACGACTTTAAGATTGGTGCCCATAATTGATTCTTACCTTCTCATATTTTTGTATATGTCCCCTGATGTTCTTATTAGGGTCCCAATGTCTAAATGGTGCCCATTTCAGTCCATAATGTACCCTTATTTTTCCCATATACTTGAAGTGTTCCCACCTCATGTATTGCATTCACCTAATTCTAAGAGGGGTTGGGTGAACAACTGATTACTTATCCCTATATAACTCAGCATCAACAATGTCAGCCTATTAATGAGTAACTTCTTTCTCAGCCAATTTACAGGGAATGATTCATGGTAAGTACATAGGGTGTGTCATGGTACCCTCTATCTTAATTATGGTGTACTCAAGATAGAACCAATAATCACCTTATTTTTGAATAATTTCCTTTATGGGATCTGATAGTCTAATCATGTTATTCCCATAAATAGCTTGATACACCATAGGATAATAAACTTTTGTCAACCTTTTCTTTTGTTTCCTAAACCTATGAACATAGAGGACATTGAACTCATCACAAATATTATTCCTTAAATACTTTCTAGATGGTTTATAAGGTTCCTCATAAGTCTATTATACTATTACAGTTACAACATCCACTAAATAAGACATCATATAAAAGTTACCATCTGGTAAGATCCACAGATTGGTAATTCACTTAATCAAATTTTAGATGATTATCTCTACCAAGGTCATGATTTAGATGTAATTTAGGATGATATCCAACAATGTGACCCATGCCTCATTGACATAAAAAAATTCTTGTGAAGCCATATATCCATTCTAATAAATCTAGGGCAATACCTACCCTTAGTCTTAAGGTGGCTATGGAAACAAAAGAAGTAGGGATTTGAATCATGAATTTGCTTGGGTTTCTAACCCATTATTTAAATTTTTTATGGATATTGTTTTAAAGGAGCCATGAGTTGACCATGTCCTACCTATAAGTCATATCCAGAATAAGGATCATGTATTACCTTTCATATACATTTCCACTTATATGTGCCACAAGAGTATTTATAAGTTGAAAATGTAGTATTTTTATAGATATTTTTCATTTACAAATAAATCAAATAGTAGGTCAATATAGGTCATTACCTTTGTCTTCATTGCAACATTGTGTAGGCTAGCTACTTAATTGCTAAAAATCCATCCTTATATCTTTGTGTAAAAATTGAAAGATAGTCTTTCACCTTGTATGGATCCACATCATAAACCTCATTCTAAATGGCTACGTAGTTTTTTAAATCATGGTTGAGAGCTACTAAAATAAACATTGTGTTTGTATACTCATTGGATCAATAATTTAATATGCATAAGGAGGAGTGCAAGATTCGGAGGCCATTGAAACATAGGAATGCATGTTCTCTGAATACTTTGAAATCTCTTGGTTTTTGTAGAGATTTTAATTCACAATTTGAACTTATTATCTAAGAGGAAATGTGATAAAATCGAGTATGGAAAATTTAATTATATTTCTTTAGATTTGATAGATTTGAGAATTAAATGAATTAAGTCTCCAATTCATGTGAATTAATGGAAATAATAGTTTTTTATCCATTCCTTGCCTAAATTATTTGAATTTCTCATTGGAAATACTAATTTATATGTAATTCATTGGCATGTGTCTTCTTTTAGTTGTTCTCAAGTGCTTTATCAAGATAATATGATAGATGTCCTCTTATTTTCATGATTTTAGGCTTGAAATTCATGTTTTTTTTATTTTCTTGGATGGCTAAAGGACACATGTTTACATATCATTGCTTCAATTTTAATTTAAATATCACCTATTATACCTCATTCTCCTAGTTATGGGCTAGTAAAATAGTGACATGTGACAAGATCCTAGTGATCTACTTATTCAGTGTAAAAGTCATTTTCTAGAAGTGAGCAACCTTTGAGTTAGTAAGATGATGACACATGGATGTATATCATTTCTCCACTTGAATATAATGATATTACAAGAAACTCTATTGGTGTTAACTTTAAGTTAGCATGATGATGACATGTGGATGGGTCTTAATATTCCACTTTCCTAGAATGATAGTATAAGGAAATATTCTGATGTCACCTTTGAATTAGTAGGATGATGACATGTGGATAGCTATCACTATTCTTCTTACTAGAAATGATAGTATAAGGAACTCTATTGATGTCACCTATAGGTTAGCAAGATTATGACATGTAGATGGATATCACTATTCCACTAGATAGTTAGGCTTCATATATTATGAAAATATCTAAGAGCTTATGGGTTAGGTAGATTATAAAATTTGACATATTCCTGATGATACACTCACTTGGGTGATTTGTGCTCTTTACTTGGGTTCTAGGTAAGTAGAATGATGCCACATGGTAAGAGTACATGAGCTCAAAGATGTCCTAAAAAACACTTAAGCATAGAATAGCATGTTTAAGATACATCATAGGCAAAGAATAAATTATAACACAACACATCATCCTAGTTATCTTTTAAATTTATATTTTCACATGTGTACATAAGATTTGAGGTAAATTAAATTCAAAGGCAAAAGGTAAATCATGTAATTGGATTATTCATAACTTTTATTCTTCTTCACATAACCCTGAAACATATTTTAAACTTTAGAATTAACCGTAGGTTTATGCCTTTCATAATCAATGTCATAAACTTCTACATTTCCTAAGACCTAAAATGAGGATATTAAATCAATTATGGGTTCAAATTTGATTTTTTTTAAATGTGTGTGTGTGTGTGTGTGTGTGTGTGTGTGTGTGTGTGTGTGTGTGTGTGTGTGTGTGTGTGTGTGTGTGTGTGTGTGTGTGTGTGTGTTAGGGAACACCACATATTAGGTTAGATATCATTACCTTATTTACTTGAAAAAAAAATAGGAATGTATTATTATTGAGGCACCTATCCTTGATTTGTATAATAGGTTATCTCATTGAAGGGATTGATATTGATTAACGATTACATCACATTTTATATAAATCTATTATTAAATGATGAAAGATGAATTCAATCTAGTTGAAACACTATGTCAAGATTTGTTTAAACCTATTTTGTATTAATTTGTTCTACTAAATGTTAATATTATAGGACTGTATAAATGAATTCATATTAAAAATTTATAAACTAAAGTGTAAATATCAATGTAAAATCTTGACACTAACTTGGCACTCTAGCTTGATAAATATATAAACTAAAACAAAGGATACTATAGCTAATGATTTTCTATATTATGAAAGTCTAAGACTACAAGTAGGTAGTAATAAAGGTTTAAGATTGTACTGTGGGATGATTAGGTAATGATTTGGATCTATATGTGTGCTTGGATAATAAATGTTAGCATAAGGCACAAATAATAAATTATTTTGTTCTGATGTAGATGATTATGTCTCTATAATAATTTCATATATCTTTTGATAAAAAGAGGTCTGCACACTTGTCCTTTGTCTCTATGTGTGATCATGAGGTCTAATGATGTGTGTAAATACTAAAAATATATCTCCCTCACTAAAAGCCCTAAGTCTAATTATAATGATAAACTTAGGCCTAAAATGGGAATAAAGGATAGTTGAGTTGACCTTAACCTCTCCCCATTGAATGGTTGAGTATTTCCTACATATACAATAATTTGAAGATGAAATTCAAATCACATGTAGTTATCCCCATTATTTGAATGTGTGTAGTAATTCTAGTTCAATGAATGAAAATTGTAATGTAGCCCTTGATTCTTAGAAATTAGAAACTTTGTCTTAGCTCTTGAGTGCTTCAGAATTTGATAAGACCTACTTCTAGTGAATGATTAGTAAATTTAGAAGAATAGGGAATTCATATTTAATTTTAAATTTTTTAGAGTATCATTGGTAAGTGCTTTCTTGATGAACAATATTATTATATCTATTTTTTATTTATATAAGACTAATTGTCTACTTTTTCGTGCCTCCAACATACAAAAAAAGACTTTTTGGGTAATTTATCACACCACCAACATGTGAAACATATGGGTTGACCAATAAAAATGATTTGAATTTGAAATTCGATCATTGCTTGGTGTGGGAAAAACCATTAGACTCATGAGGTACCATTGGGTGGTATGTTTTGAGTATGACATTACTACTCGTGAGATAGGAACATTTATATGATGACTTATAGATGTATGAGTAGCATAAAAATATAGGTTAACATAGATTTTGTGAATTCTTATATGTGAATTATATCAACTTGAGAGGATTATACCTATAAGAAGGCATGTGGATGTGAGAGAATGGAAAATGAAAATAATGTATATACTCATAAGTCATGTAGGATGAAGGTAATTAAAAAATGACATTACCAAGTATCAATTATTATATTTTAGCATCTAAATATGCTCCCTTTTTATTTTAGTAGTGAAACTCAATAAAAATACTAGACTAAAAGTATATAGGAATGTACCTAAGTATCTAAAACACACTTTATCTTTCAAAGATGCTCCAAACGTGCAGTTTGTTCAAAGACAACCTAAAATGAGAATGTAATAGTCAATTCCCATGGAATGACATTTAAAAAAGTATAAATTGATACATGAAATTTAAGACTAAGTAAAGATCACACTTGTAGATGCGTGAACTATGTTTCCCTATAACTTATTGGAGAAGATTCTTCCTTGCTGAAGAATGGGAGAATGGTTCCTCTTCCTTAACCCCATAAAGAATTCGGAATGAACATTACAAAAATAATTGTAACTAAGCTAAATCCATGTATTGATAAGGTGAATTCCCCATCCCTCATTAAAAAAATAAAGGTAAAAGTGACAAGGCCATTGAGAGTCACATAAAACTCAACTACACTAACACATGTAACTAATATTTCACTATTATTATATCCCCAGGTGGAAGCCAAATTATTAGGCTCATAGATTGATTCCAAGTCCATTGACAACAAAAAATCTCAACTACTTCACTCAGTTACATGAATTATTTTTTATAGACATATTTGTAGATTCAAGGGTGCTCACTGCTAGGTAACATGGAATGTTCTTGAAAACTACATATTGAACTAATGTGTATGAGCATAAGCAATATTCATTCCCCATAATTAGTGCTAACATTTTAAGTGTTGATAATTTATCTACATGAACCTACTATATGTCCCATAATCTAAAATACTTAATGCCATTATGATATAGGATGTCATGCATTTATATCCTATTTGTGTTTCATATCTAAAAAAATTAAAAATATATATCTCATGTCTTATAAAATGAGTGCATTTACCTTGCATATGACCCCAAATATATTTGAATATGTGCACATATTAAAATCCTATAACTCATATCTTGTAAAATGAGTACCTATGCATGGAACATGCCCAAAAATATATCTAAAATATATTAATATTTTTCAAATATTAAATTTAATTCATTATAAAATCTATATAATCTATGCCAAAATTTGTATTTTATACTCATGGAGGATTAAGTAACTTGTTTCAAAATAAATAGTTAACTATATAATTTTATGTATAAATATGTTTGAATGTATAATGAAGTCAACATGTGGAGAATATGTCATCATAATAATGAATATGACATTAAAGCATGTATGAAACATATGTAATGATAGGCACATATGTGTTATATTAAGATATATATAATAAGTAGGCATGTTGTAAGAATCATAACTAATAAATGTATTCAATAATACTACACATGAAAGGTGGATGATATGGATCAAGGTATTGCACATAAGAGGGAGGTATGTAATATGGATCATGACACCCAAAAACTAAACAATCACATGAAGATAAATAATAAATGGCATGGACATGACACACTAATAATAGTACATGAAATAACACATAATATTACACATGGATCAAAGGGGTAGCATACAAAGGATAATAATTTTTTCACACATAAGGCTAAGGATATGAAAATAAAAGTTAATAAATGATGTACATGTAAGGATAATGAGCCAAAAATAATGGACAATGAATACCCCACACACAAGGCCAAGGGGGTAAAAATAATATACAAACAATGACTAGCCTATTATAAAAGGAATAAACATCAAAGATGCATAAAACATATAAGATATCATACAAATTAAATTAAAGTAATATAGTAAAACAACATATCCTTGTAACATTGTAGACATTATAAACAATATAAATACATGTGTAATAAATAGAGGTAGCTCGATATGGTAAATGGAAAGGTCATAGAGAGATATAATGTGTAATAGTGTGACTTGTGGAAGATGTCCCCAACATTAAAATGACCACTAGCTATAGGAATGGTCTAACATCTATGTATCAATGTATCATGTGTATCTATATGTCATTCATGTCACTCATGTATATTTTCAAACACATATGTATATTGTCAAACACATATGTATATTGTCAAACACATATGTATATATAATAAAATATATGTAATATACCAAACATGTGATAATTAGCATATATAAATGATGTAAACTAGAAACCACATCATGCTCAAGTCTTGGTTTTAGATTTTTTACAATATTTTAATGTTGTTTGGTAACTTTGAATTTTTTATTTTAGTTTTTTGGTAATTTTGGAATATTTTCTCAAGGGATATGTTTATAGATTAACAAATCTAAGTGATATTCATAGGGAGATCTTGTACCAAACATGGTAAGGGTTACCTTGTACAAAAAATAAGCATGGCACAAAGATGTATGTGAATTTAATTAAAATATGAAATATTATCTCATTTTTTATTATAACCCTTATTATCATCACTTATTTTCCTATTTATGCTGAGTAACTTGACAATGTAAAAAATTCTTTGAAGTCTATTGTATTGTAGGAAAACCCTATACTTGCATCCGTTGTGAAACACATTGAACTATAATTGATTGTAATGTAGGAAGTGGAGTGAATATTGGATACAATGAGTATTGAAACTATGATGTATATGTAATTTTAACATGAGTCATCTAGGAAATCTCATAACTCTCCTCTACACAGTTTGCATAAAATGAACCTGATTAGACTTTGTAACATACTAGATATAATGAGTCAAGATATATGAGGTAAGTACCTCAATATCATAATCATGCCTAATTTTATTGATTGAGTGTTTAGAATGATCTAAAATAGGGGTAACAACTATATATAGATGATAATGTTGAATGTGTGTAATAACCAACTATGGCAATGGTGGGTGTCGAGGAGGAAATTATTGTGGTAGGATAGTTTACTCATATGTAATACTTGGAAATGTCACCACTCTATTGGTATATATATAATCGACATGGTGGTGTAATAAGTATGGTAACACATAGATATTGTGTATCCAATGGTTTTCTAATAACATATTAAATATCATGTACTTTGTAATAATAGGAATGGAGTAGCAACTAATGTAGGGCCTACCTTAAGAGGTAGAAAAATGTGTCCCAAGGGATTCTATCTTTATTAATCAATTCCTTTGACTACCTTTGTTTTTTCGATTAAATACTCTTGTGTATCCAAAATAATAAAAAAGTGTTATTGTATAAACATTCTCATTCTAACTATTATCTATCATGACACTATGAATGGGTTTCTACTCCATATAAGATCATTTAAATAGGGAGTTGAAATATTAATCATCATCAACAATCTTTTTATCACTGAATGTAACTATATGTTTCTATAGTATGACAAGTTGTAATCTACCTATAATATTTCCCAAGGGGTGATCATATGTATAGGGATGTGGATGTGCATTGTATGCATAATGCACTTCAAAAGTATTCTTAATTATTGTTTCATTATGATTTGGAAGATGATTGGATAAGATTTGTAACTTTGTATTTCCATTAGGTTGTGGTTTTAAATCCTTTAGGGGTGTGTTAATTTCAATAGTATTATCATCAATGATATCATGTTTATTATGACCTACCTTGTAGCATTCATTTATAAAATGGTATTAACATCGACAATAGTCATAATATGCATTATTGTCAGAATTATTAAGTAATTATCAACTCATGTAAACCTCTTATGGTGGATGAATATATATGAGGTTTCATTCATGTAGCTTACGCAACATCACATGAGGAGGCTGAGGTAATGGTGAAATATAACTCTTTGATGGGAAAATAAAAGAAGACAATTTTTAGGCTATGATATTGCACTAACTATTTTTTTGCTTTCATTCTTAGTATCTTGTAATTTGACCTTTAGGTTGGTTTCCTTTGAAACTAAAAAGCTAAATTAGTTCTATCATTAGGCATGTACTTGATTTTTTCCAAAGCTATGATATTTACTTATTGATCTATGACTATATGAAATTTTTTATTGAAGGATTATAATTTCTTGAATGTAATGGACTCATGGAGTAGTGGAATAAAATTTTGTGTAAACATGTTTTTGAGATCATTATCATCCATAAGACTAGCCATATTGGATCTGAAAATTTCATGTAAACATATGAACACTACAGATCTAGATTAAATTGATAAATCAAAGCACATAAGTCAATTATAAACAAAACATAAATTAGGTGGGAAAACCTCCAATAGAGGTAAGAAAAACCATAATGATTATTCAATGATGAAACTATTCTCCCAATACATAAAATCTTCTCAATCTCACTTCTTCATAGAATGGCCTTCACAAAAACCTTGTTCACCTAAAAATATATCAAGTTGGAATGAATTTACAATAGGTTTAAGACCCTATTTATAATAATCAATAAGGGAAGTGACCATGTGAAGTAATGGGTCCATCCATCCTGATAAAGACAATTAATTAAGACACTTGGTAAGTATTAGATAAACATGAATAAATATTATTTACTTTCACAAGGTTTCCACCTCGTGCAATAAATAATATAATATTATTTAATTAATTAATTAATTACCAGTTTAAGATAAGGATTAATAAATACCACTTAGACATTAATTTATCTAACACTTCCCCTTAATGCTAAGTGAGGATAAATGTCATAGTCACCTAAAAAAAAGAATTATACTATGTATGTAATTGAAGGATTTAAAAACCTTCATCATGCCAAACAACATATTTTGAAACAAAAAGAATTATAATCCATAAAATACTTGAAAGTAAGCTTAGGATAGCATGATCATGATACTACATCTGACATTTTGTCATGAATAATCACTAAACATATTTGCAACTTTTTATAACATAAAGACTTCTATTACAAAATATGTTTTTATTGTATTTGAGTAGAAAAGTAATGGGTCCACATGAAATTTATTTAAATCACATAACTTCCACTTGAAGTTTACAACTCTTTATAATGAGAAGACAGATAGAGAAATAGAAGAAACACATGGTCATTAGGAAGTGGCATTGTCATGCACACTCTCCTTCAATGACAACTCTGAGAGGCCTAACATTGCACAAAACTGACAAAACTTGGTAGCACCAAGTGATTTTGTGAAGATATATGTCAATTGTTAACTCATAGGATAAAACTATAGATCAATATCACCATTAAGCACTTTATCTCAAATAAAATGTACATGAACTTCAATATTATTAAATTATTGGTGTTGTGCACCTACACAAAACTTACACACATATCCAAAAAATATTCATGATAGCATAATATTGTTAGCATCACAATAACCACATACATAAAAATATGACATATGTTTTTCTATGTTGAAAAAAAAATTTAAAACAATCATGTCATATTTTAGGCAAACAAGTTCACTACTTTGATTACAAAGTTAGTGAAAAAACATAAATTATTATATGCAATTCATTATTAGACATCTCCAATATTAACAAGATGAGCATCCCCAACTATCATGTGATGCACATATAATAAGTTACTAATAATATGATACTAAGTTTAACCAAACATTAGATATCCTATTAGCAATAACTCATTTTATCATTCGAGTTTTATCCAAAAAAATTCAAGTTTAATATGCTTCAACAAAAGATTGAGGTATAACCTCTCATATATCAAATATGGATAATTTTCATATGAAAAGCCATCATCCAATCAAACAAATATGAGACTGAAACAAATAATTTGAGATATGTATTAATAAAATGCTTAGTAAATTAAATGATGAAGAGCCAATAATATAAACTAAATTTTCACTTTGCATTTATTAACATATCTTATTATCAAATGAAGCATTTAAGGATGTTAGCATAAACAATCAAATGATAAAATAATTAAATGAGAGTATCTAAGCAATTGAAACACAAAAGACACAAACTCACTAAGCATGATCTTATTAACAAATGAAATAACTAAAACATGATCATTTTATCACCTTAAACATGATGTTATGCATATAATGTATTTCAATGCTAATTGAATTGAAAATAATCACTATATCTATATTTTTTTTTTGATTTATCATCTAATAAAAATATATTCTTGTAATATAATTATAATATGTTATTTTCAAGAATAAATATTAAATCATTTTACTAACAAATACAATGTATATGAGACACTATCAATATAGTTAATATCTCTAAAGTAATAACAAACTAGTTTTATCAAAATAAATGAAATGATATATGTATACATGTATTTTTGATGTAGAAAAATAAAAATACTAAGCATGGATTATATTAAAAAAAATCATGTTAGTATTCATGGCTTCGACCCATAAAAATTTAGGAACATTTGTAGATTGTAACATTGTTCTAGCCATTTCTATGATGGTGTGGTTTTTCCTTTCAGCAATACCATTTTGCTAAAGGAAATAGGAAGTTGTTAATCCCATTTGAATATTGAAACTAATGCAAAAAAAATCAAAATATTTACTAGCATATTCACCACTATTATCATTTTTTAACCTCTTAATACAAAAATTAGATGCATTTTAAACACTAGCTTTAAATTTTTTAAATTTAGACAACACATTATATTTATTTTTAATGAAAAAAGACCATATCATTCTAGTGTAATCATCAATAAAAGTAACATAATACAGATAACCATTAATAAATACAACTTCAAGAGGTCCTACGACATCACTATGAATCAATTCTAAAGGAAGAGAGGAATTTATATCATGATTATTGTGAAAGGGTTTAGTATGTTGCTTACCATGTAAGTAACCCTCACAAGATTCATGATGAAAGGGGATAGAAGGAAGTCCAATAACAAGATTATTTGTATACATATCATGTAAACTTTTAAAATTAACATGTCTTAATCTTTCATGTCATAATTGAGATTCATTCTTATTATGTGATGAAAGAAAATATGCAAAAAAAAAAGAGAAGATATATAAACCATTATTTTAAACCCCTTCAACAATCAAAGAAATAGATTGATTTATAATGGACCAGATATATTTAAGTAATGTTACAATGAAATTATCATTTATAAGTTGAGAATAATATAGAAAATTATTTTTAACCTCGAGTACATAGAAAACATCATTTATAGTAACAACATTTGAAAACTTTGCTTTTCCTATTTAGTTGCTTCTAAAAATGAATTATCTCTTAAGTAAATTCTTTTAGATATATATATAGAAACACACAAAATATTAGATAATCAAGTCATATGGTACATTTCATTGCTATTTAAAATCTACTCATTTTCATTTGAAGCAAATAAAGTAGCATATAAAGCAATAATATTATGATCTTTATCGTTAATCAGATTAGGGCTTTGATTCTTCTACTCATTTTGATTAAATTTTTTACCTTTGTTATTTTTATAATATTGATTGTTAATTACATCCTTATTTTTATAATAGGTTTCCCTTCTATGAAAAAATTTAGCACATAGATTATAATATCTATTAAACTCAGGTGTATGATTCTTATTACCATATTTTTTGTTATCATTTACACCAAAAGTAGAAATAGGGTTATATTTTTTGTTAATGTTATCAAAAATAGTATTTAAGGTGAGAATTTCTTGAGTTTCATTCTCTTTATAATCAAAATTGATCATAACTTGCTCTTCTTGAATCAAGAGAGTAGACAAGGTGGTAAGGTTTAGGATATTTTGCTCAATTTGATACTTAGAATTCAAAATAGAAAATAAATTTCTAAAATTTTCATGAATATTTAACTAAATGATAAAATTAAAAATTGATCCTGAATAAAATTACAATTACATCCATCTAATTGAGCTTTATTATTTTTAATTTTAGCAAAAAAATTCATAACTTTTCATAGGTGTAGTTAGCAATTCAACGATTAACATAATAATCTTCAAAAGATGAGTGACCTCATGCATGGATTGAAGGAGTTTCTAAGCATAACTAGAATACTTATTATTACCAATGTGGAGAAGAAATTCATCCTTAACACTTTGCAAGATAATGGATATAGCATCCTGTGATTTTTGTTGAAATGCATTGGTAAGCTCAGGGGTCAAATGTCATCTAGAAGGGGATTTTTTCAATCCCAATGACAATATTACATAATTTATAGGCCATAAATTTAGCTTTAATACAAATTTTATTTATATTATAATTATTTTCATTAAGCATTTGAAATTTATGTAAAGAAAAATGAGGTGAAGCCATAGCTTCCATTTAAATAGGACAAAAAAATGCTTAAAATGAAACTTTTTAGTGTGAATTTTAACTTAATTTGATAGTACAAAAAATTTAAAAGTTCAAACACACAATAATCATTCAATTTAATGATATAAAAATTTAAAAATTATGAAAGATTATGACAAATTACGGTGTCACAACTATCATAAAAATACACTAATGTAAGAACAATTTAAAGAAAATATCCTTTTTAATGAGTTTTTATACTATGTAAAATAAAGTAAATCATAAGTGCAAAAATGCTTAATCATACAATTTATATTCCAAACAATGTTAAAAAATGATTTAGAATTGCACAAAACTAGGTGTCAAAAGAGTTGCACTCAAAATGACCACCTAGACACTATTATTAAAAACACAAAATATACCATGTGGATGTGTCCAAAAGGTGATAAAACCTAGGAATTGACTGGTTACACAACTATATTTAAGAAAATACTTACTACATCAAAATTCGAACAAGTTTGACAAGTCAACTAGGGTTTTAGACATGTGAAACATTGGCATGCAAACTAAAAAATAGAATTTAATTAAAATTAAATTTAAAAACTTGATTTGACCAATCATAAAACTATTAAATTTAGGGAGTTTTGAACTTGGGACCTCCTTAGTTATAAGTTTTAGTAAAATAAAGCTTACCAACTCATCTATGAGACTATTTAAAAATTTATATGCATAATATAGTATTTATTTTTTCTTTCTAGTTTTTAATAATAATATGATATATAAATAAATATTTATTATGTATGTAAAATGAACAGCAAATAAATATTACTAATTTAACTTTTTGATTTCAAATCTTATTTAAAAACAAAAAGTGGGGCCACTTCCTTTTTCCATAGAATATTTGAAAAAAATAAATTATTTTTTAAATATTTACAAATATTATATACTTACCTGAACCTTCATGTATCCAGTTATGGTGCTCAAAGGTGAAACAATAAAGCTCATACCAGGTGGAATAAGCCACCAAAGACCACCAAATTTTGCAAATATTCTAGTTTTTATAGGATAAATCTAATTAGACCTTCAAAATCTAATTTTTAATGAAAAATTACTATTTTGAATTGTCTAGGTTGAACTATGGCACCCTAGGCAAATATGGCACCCTGATAGAAGTTCTAGATTGCACATTAAATTATGCGTATCATTAAAAGCCTAAAAATTTTGCAATCCTCTTAGTTTTTACATCTTGATGTCAAAGATGTCTTCAAAATCAAATTTTGACTGAGAAATGATTTTTATTTTTTTAAAGAAAAAACTAGTGCCATATGGTATCACTCATGAAGCATTTTTGAAAGTTCACAATACTCAAACCAAACCACTAAACACCTTGAAAATTTTATCACTGCTCTTAAAATGCTAAAACATAGCTAGTACGATCTTCAAATTTCAATATTTGGTGAAGAATTCATATTTTTCAATCACCTAGGCCAACTATGGTACCCCTAGTTTCTTGGAAACATTCTAGGAGTTGAATGAGTGCTTTTCAGGCTTTAAAAAAGATTTGAGAGAGCTTAAATATGAATATGATAATATTTTAGCAATAACCAAGTAGAAACAAGCTCAAAAATAATTATTTTAGAATTTATTCATGCACTTAGGTTGTACAAGTGCTCAGGATCTAAATTAAAAAATTGAATAAATTAAAATATCAATTATTGATATTTTTCTCAACATAATATTCTTTCTAATCAAATCCTCTCCACTGGCTTTGGTACCATGATAAATTTCATATAAACATATGAACACAATATATCTAGAGTAAATTGATAAAGCGAAGCACACAGATCCATTATACACAACATAGAAATTAGGTTGGAAAACATCTAATGGAGGTTAAAAAACCCATAGTGATTATTCAATGTTGAAACTATTCCCCTCATACATAAAATCTTCTCAATCTCACTTCTTCATAGAATGGCCTTCACACAAACCTTGTTCACCTAGAAATGTATCACGTTGGAATGAATTTACAATAGGGGTAAGACCCTATTTAAAATATTCAATAAGGGAGGTGACTGTTGTGAATTAATAGGTTGATCTATCCTGATATAGCCAATTAATTAAAACACTTGGTAAGTGTTAAAAAACCATAATAATATTATTTATTTTCATGAGATTTCCACCACATGTAATAAATAATATATTATTATTTATTTTTTTAATTACCAATGTAAGCTAAGGGTTAATAATTAACACTTAGACATTAATTGCTCTAACAATATCATGGTCTTATACCATTGTAAATAGTCACTGAATTGCTCATTGGATCCTTGATTAAGTTTAAAAAATCGATCATAAGATATTTTTTGACTGATGTTAATAGAGATGTGTGGTAGAAATTGATATGCCAATGGATTTAATTTATCTACTAATTGAGATGGTAGATCATAAAACCTTTGTAAATCATAATCATTAAGACTATGTAGAATGATCATGATCAATAATTTTTCATTAGATGCATAATCCAAGCATGTTGCATGAAAGGACTTAAAGTGTTGCTTTGTATCACCTTTACCATCATACAATAGAAGCTTGAGAGCTAAAAAAACCTAAAGGTAAAGGGTAAGATGAAATATCTAAGATTAATGGATTATGAATCAAATCATGTGAATCCATATAATGACTAACTCACGAGGCACCTTACTCTAACTAAAACACCTTAGCTTTTAGAACATTAATTTTTTTCTCAAGGTATCATCCAATAGGCAAGTTTGATAATGTAAAATGCATAGTCATTACAATATTTCCATAGGTTGATTATGTATAAATATAAATCGTAATATGAGAAAACCCATGTGATTCCCCAACACCTTGAATAAACAAGACATGTATAACAAAGGGTGTAGATGTAGGCAGGGTATAAATGGTATATGTTTGAACATCAAAGGTAGAATTGGTACCTCTAAAATATTGGTTAATAATATTAAATAGCTTGTATGGTTCCTCAGATGAAGTAGCATTAGACAAAATTTTCATCTCTTATTACATATAATAGTGCATCATGCACTTGTGAGTTCATGTTCATAAATAATTTTAATTCTATTTCATCAATGACATCAATAATTTTAGGAAAGTTTGCACATTCATTTATTTGATTAGAATCCATGGTCCTTGTTTCATGAGCAATAATCAAATAAGTTCCATGTATAGGATTAATAGGAGGAACAAAATTAAATATGAATGCTCTTTACCTCCTAGCAGTGAGAGGAATAAATTTGGATTTAATATCATAATAGTATGAACTGGGAAATGCTTGTGCAAAGATTGGATCCATGGGATTATATATTCGTTACATATTTTTCAAGATAAAGGAAAGCAACATGTATTAATTATAATCATAAATTGATTAGGGAAATAAAACTATGTACATTAAATATATCCATGTGTAAATTATATATAAAATAAAATCAAATATCCAAAATGAAAAATAGATTTATATAAAAAAATATGAACCCCTACAAAAAAGGATGAAATCATAAGGAAAGCCTAGGATTAGGCAATGTTCAAGCAATATACATGTTCACCAATATGTTTTACTTTATTTTTGATTAATGTGGTCTAGGAACCATTAATAATATAGAAGTATGTAAATGATTTTAGATTACAAATATATACATTAAAGTATACATCTAAATTTTAAAGCTTGAAACTAATTTAGCATTTTAGCTTGCTAAATGTAGAAAGTACAACAAAGGAAAATGTACTTAACAATTTTATGTACTATGTAAGTCTGACACTATTTATAAGGGAAAGGAAATCTAGAACACTAAAATGTATCCTACTTGGGTCAGGATCATGAAATTTGTGTGTGTATGTATAGTAGCATTAGCCTCGATTCATTGTTTTTCGTTGTCATGCTCCAAATCAAATAGTTGTCTCTATTAATATTTCATATCCATTCTAATATAGGTAAGTGTGTAGCTTTGTCTTTCAACTCTATGTGTGATCCTAAGGTCTGAGGATGTTTGCAACTCCTAAAAATATATCTCCTTCACTATAAAGCCTTAGTACACTTGAAATGATAAGATTATGCCTCCAAAATGGGAAGAAAGTTGATTGAGTTCATCCTAGCCACTCCCCATTCAAAGATTGAGCATTGTCTACGTATCTAATACTTTGAAGAGATAACTCAAATCATATGTAATTTTATTCTTTAGGTAAATGTGTAAAATAGTGTTCATTCAATGAATACATCATATAATATAATTATTAATACTTGGAAATTTGCATTTTTGGTTAATTCTTGAGAACTTTAAACTTGGCTAAGACCTACTCTAAGTAACTAATTAGTAAATTGGGAAGAATAGAGAAGTCCTATTGAATGTTCAAGTGTTTGAGTATGTCTATGTAGACAACCATTTTGGTTAAAGTACACACATTTTTAGTCTTCTTATATGTATATACCTTTTTACTATGAATCAGACATCTAGAGATGCGTCTTTGATGGACCTCTTTAATTTCATATTATTTCACCTTATTTACCTACCCCTTGGTCCTATATGGTATGTTTGTTTATCTTCATCTAGTATATGCCATAGACCTCTACCCATTATGCCTTTTTTGTATGTATTTATCCCCTATATACTTGAATCCATCCTTGACACTAGCATCAATGTTAGTGTCCAGATTTAACATAACTATCTAGACTTTTATTTTTTTATTTTTTTGTAACTTTTGCTTTGTGATCGTTTGTTATCCCTCTTGGCCCATCTTATGGTCATCTTTTCATGTGTCACTAGGCTCTAATTCAATGTTAAAAGGTTCTTATATATGCAAAGGCTATGGTCTAATTAATAGACCTTCCAATTTGATAAGGAAACTCTCTAATAATAAAGTATTATTTCTTTCAAGCTATCAAAATTATTCTACATCATTGAATTAAATATCTAAAGCATTCAAAAGGTCAAATATATTATTTCATCACTTGTACTAATGGTTACTAGGAGAAAGAACATATAGTTTCATTATTATAATTACACACACACACACACATAAGAGGTATAAATACATGCGAGTCTGAGACCCTATTAGGTGTATTGGCTATGTAGGCATCACTTATCAATAACATTGTTGTTAGGACTAGCTTGACTCATGTTACTAAAAAAAATTTACTAGGTTGAAAACTGTACAATGAAAAGGAACTAGGGTTGTCTATTATCTTAATCTTGCACATATACAAACATAATTTGAGATGCATAATAGTCATACATGTGACAACATAGGTTTGGTGTAGTTTTGGAACCATTTCTATGTATATTCCTTATTAGACACCAGCATTGGAGGTAGACAACTACGTTGGAGCTATTTTCCCTAATCGACACAAATGTCTAGAGGTCAAATATAGTAATGGTATAGAATGAATAGATCCCAAACCTAGGTCACAATCCTGTGATGATTTATGATATTTTCCACATTCCAAAATAGGACACCTAATCAGATATGCTCTTTTTCATCCCTAATCTACTTTATATTTATTATATTTATTGCACATTCTAAATTAGGTAAATCTCTATTATTAACTATATTTTAGTGTAAATATAAATATTTTCATTCCTGTCAAACAACTTTAATTTCTTGGATATTATCTTTTAAAACTCCAAAAGCACTTAAAACATTTTCTGAACCTATCCTATATTTGTTGAACATAACCCTAGTTTGCATCTAGGGTTTTCTCCTTCTTTAGGGATTTCATTTCAGATTTATTTATTTTATTTTTAGATCTGATTTTTTATTATGTAGGCTTAGTTTAGGAATGATAAATTCACTTATTTTTTTATCCCTCATGGTTGTGTTTTTCATAATTTTATTAAAGGCTCAACTCCTTATGGAGTTCCTACTTTATGGTAATCCAAGGGAGCCTCAACCAAAAATGCCTCATCCTTTGGATAGTTTGTTTAATTTTTCTAAAGATCAATGCATTTCATATGACGATCTTATGGAACATAAAAAATGGGATCAAACCCCTTCCTTTGATTATAACTATGATAATGAATGAACTAGTCATGCAAATGCATGCATAAATGAAAGAGATAGTGATCAAATAGATGATTCTTATGAGTATAAATGTAATGATATTCATTTTGGCTATGTTGAACCTAATTCTCTTACTCATTTTCTTTTCAATGATTATTGGATTCAAGAATCAATAATTATGTATTTTGTTACATATTTACAAAATAATGATGCAATATATATGCAACATAATAAAATTCATCATATTATAAGTGAAAATATTATATGCATACATTCTCTAGATACTCCAAAAGTTGAATGTTATTCTTCCCTTTCTAATAATACAAATGCTAAAAAAATTGAATGTCTTCCTCCCCTTTTCAATGATAGAAATTTTTCAAAAGTCGAATGTTCTTCTTTCCTTTCTAATGATGCACATACCAAAAAAATTTAATGTTCCTCCTTTATATCTCACAATGAAAATATTTATAAAATCAAGTGTATGCCTTATTTTTCAAATGAAAATCATGTCAAAACTTTTATCTATTATTTGGATGCTTCAAAGGAAAATAGTCAAATCTATTCTCTTCCTCAATTGGGTAGCAAGCAAAATTCATGTCTTATTTATCACGCTTTCTTGCTCGAATTGAAAAATGAAAGTGCATATGAAATTCACAAGGAAATAGTTATAAAAGATGCATTGTTTGGGGACTCAAATAAAGTAAAAAATCCATTTAATGTATCTCATTTAAATATCAAATCGTATAAAACAAAGAAACTCAAAATTAGCATTGTATTCTCTCTTCCTTTGTAAAGTATGAATGAAAGTTAAAGTTACATTCCCTCCTATGATAATATTGAAAATGAAGTGCCAAACATTTATTTTCCTACCTCTTTTACATTTTTTGATAAATAAGAGCAAATGCTTACAAGTGAAATAATTTCCCCTATTGCTATTAAATGTAACCAAATTCCAAGTGAAGTAGCATCTTGCAATGGTAATGGTATTACCCTTCATGATATCCAACATGACATACTTACCTCTTTAATCATGGGTACTCCTTTACCAAATGTTAAAAATCCATGTGATGATTCTCCACTTGAGAATGGTAGAGATCCTACCATTCATATGTTTCATGTGAATGGTATTTAACAAGTTATAACAAAAACATAAACCTCTCCTTATGATATGTTATCTATCATGACCACCATTGGAAATTTGTAACAACAATTCAACACTCTTAAGTTACAAGTTTCTTCTCATGAGGCTCTTTTTGAGGAGAATACATTACCAAAACAACCTATCACTCGAGATGTCTTTGAATGTCCTTATCTTCTTAATTTTATCATGATTTATTCTCCTTATTTGATGGTCAAGGGGATCATGATATACATTTACAATAATATATGCACTCCTTTAAACATTGGGCCCAAAATGGAATATCGTTATTAAAAGCTTTCCATCACAATTTAACAAAAGGGACTCTTGATTAGTTTCCCAGCCTTCTAGATGGTTACTTATCAAATTTAAGGAATATTGAGGATGTATTCATATTAAATTTTCATCGACTTACATTACGTAAGTTACCATTAGAACACTTGAAAGCATTGACCCAAAATGATAATGAGTCTATACAAGACTATGTTATTTAATTTAAAGATGCTCTGTATTCCTTAAACTATACACTTTCAGATTTGGAAGTACAATTTATATTTATTAGGGATCTTCTTTCTCAACTTAGAGAGAGAGCATTTCACATGCCCTTTGCTTCATTTGAGACCTTATATTGGGATGTGCATATATATGCATGTGATTTAACAAATACACAAACTTAGTTACCTATTTTTACATAAAAAATCAAGCATGATAAAAATCATGTTTTAAGGGCAAATAAACAACACATGAATAATCATGAAACAATTCAAAAATCTTCTTTAGAACCACCAATACCTACCAAAACACCAACATTTAAAGTGTTAAACAAAGCAAAGGAACGTGTATTTAAATTGCTTCCCCTAACTAGACCAAATAACACCATAAAATGCCAACATCTTCAATTTGATTGGTATAGAGATAGACCACATGATATATTAAAAAAATTATTAGATAAATAGTTGATCAAACTCCCTCCTAATTTACATTACCCACATCATATATTTGAGAAGACAAAAGGAAAACACTTTTACTATTGTTATGGTATTAATGGTCATCAAGATAATATATGTTTTGCTCTCAAATAAAAGCTTACACAATTAACATATCATGTAGTCATTACATTTCAAAAAGATGCATCTAGACCTCATTCACATACTGCTCCTAGAGGCTCATCTAACAGGGTCAAACCATATCATTTTTATCCTTCAAAGGAATACATGGTCCATCAACCTTTGCATAATATGCCCAATAGCATAATCCCTTTTCTTAGTATTACCTATACCAAGATTGATCGCTCCCACACTGATCCTACCAAGGAACCATTGGTGACCAGGGCTTTGATAAGGGCACACATGAAGGGGTTGTACCTATAAAATAGATTTGGGTTCCTAAGTAGGTACCTACATAGTCACCAATTATGCCTACAATTATAATATATTTGATGACAAAATCAAACCTAATTATTAATTTACCACATGATAATTACATTAATGCATTATTATTTCCTACAAGGTTCCATTGTATACGATGAACATTTTTTTGTTTAAATCATACAAGTATTTAATTAAATTGAAATATTTTTTATACATTCTACTATATCCAAAACATACACCATGGAAGTAAAACTTAATTAAAAACCCATATAATGACCAATAGAGAATAAAATAGTGCAAATATATTTGATACCAAAAATAATCCATGTGAGCAATGTCATAGACATATAAGTTGATACAATGTTTTTAAAAATAATCATATCACTCATAAATTGAGGGTATATCCCTTGAGTTATAATCCTCGTCACTATCAACATATACAAATCCAACACCTCTAGAGGTAAATGCACCAAGATCAAACTATGGTCCACATGCATGTGATAGCATGTACACCCTCTCCTCGAAAGAACCTAGCCATTATAATTTATTCTCATAATTTCATATCAAAGTATCATATCACTCAATGAGTGTCTACATAATCTCATTGGAACTTTGTTGTGAGATGTCCCATCTATCTAGATCCGATCATAACTCCTTTTGATTTGTGGCTATAATATGGTATATTGCCACAACTCTCATAATAGGATCAAGTAATGGTTCATGCACACTATAAATGTCAACAACTCTTTGAATAAATTCATCTCTATCTATGTCCATAGGCACACTATGAGAAAGGACCTAAATCTCCCAATCTACAATGGCTATCCACTCTTAGTTACCTATGAACATTTAAGATAATGCACCAGCTAGCGACATATATTTTCACCACACAAATTTATATCCACATCAAATGTAAAAATAAAAACTATGGTACTCACATGTGTCCCTAATGGTTACCTCATCTATTAATTTTGGTCATGTAGGAGCATCATCTCCTACATCACTACCTATCTCTCCACCACCACCCTATGTTACAAGAATAGGACCTGCAACCACAACTACAATAGGAAAAAGCTAGTCCATTGGGATCTGTCCCAATACTACACATACCCATTAGTACACCCTACATCATCTCCTAATACCAAGGGAACCACGATATCTTGCTCATTACTTAGGCATGGGGCTAGACCTATAAAAATGGGTGATGGCCTATCATGTGGCCTATGACCACTCTATATTATGTGATTCTATGGATATGGTGTCAAGGGAACTCCCTTCTTAATCCTAAACTACTGTAAAACTTAATCATACTAAAAGAACTCATACACAATAAGAAATCAATCAATCAACCACATACAGACATGAACCCTTTATAACTCATGGCCATCCTCGAGCTAGCTTGCAAAAGTCCTATAAGGATGCCACACAATATGATCTAGATATAGCCTATCCAAGGTAATTTGGTAATCTATCATGGTATGAAGTCTACCACATGGGAATACCCACCATAGTACAAAAACTTGTAGATGACCTCATCTAAGGAGGGGACCACCAACTAGCCATACTATTATGATATGCTCATAAGCCTAGACATACAATAGATTCACCATTCTAATATCCCCACCATCATTCTCTAATGTAAGTCTATAAAGATCCATATATAAGTGGGCTAGTATAGTGTAATACAATGAATACCTGGTCCTATCTAGCTCAATATGATGAACTATCTGATACATTAGATAAGAAACACCAAGTGTTCCACCCTCCATAATTGCAAATGATGACACTAACACACAAATGAACTTCTACAATCATAGAACATCACCTCTAGTAATGTCATCGAACCTAACCATACTACTTAACTCTACATTACGATCCCTCTAACCAGTAAAATATACATGAAAATGTTGAATATAGCCACAACTACCATCACCAATAATATGAACTCACTCACTCCTGATTAGTAGTTGAAAATATGATATACATCTTCTAATGTGATGATTATCTCACTAGTAGGAAGCTAGAATGTACATGTGCCTAGATTCCACCTTTATGTTAGGGCTATGATGAGATGGATATCATATGGGATTTGTCCCAAACCACATGTCCCAATCTTGGTCAATTAGTAACAGCCTAATCAGCTACATCCAAACCCAACCCTGCTATTGTCAAATAATTTTAACCATGCCAGAACTCTCAAATATGAACATAATTTTATTGTAAAGAAATCAATAATAAAAACTTGTTAGTGATCATATTTTTTTACAAAAATACATAAATATCAATAAGTTGGTCATAAAATACATATACAGTAACATTGGATGCTAATGTCCATGCAAGATAGAAGTGTTGGATGTGAACATTTATGCTAGACAATAACTTCAAATTGTATCATCCAAAAGTATATAGTTATGTCACCATCCTGAAGCAAGCATATAGGATGTCAATGCAAGCATTTGACCTCCTATGAAAAATCCTAAAAAATAAACTCAAAATATAAAATTTTCAAATAAACTAAATTATCAATGAATTGTCATAAAGTTACTTACCAGTTAAGAAAAATCTTGGCTAGCTAAGGCACTCCAAATCACATGAAATCATAAAAGGTTAGCAGCTCTTCCACATGACATTGTTCTTCTCTAGACTTAGAGCTCAAAATTCACAAAATTTCAAAATACAAATGATTTCAAAATTCTATTACAACCCACCTAATATACCACTTTAGCACAACTTGAAATGACCATATCTTGAGCCTCGATTATCCAAATTTGAAATTAAAAGTTGTATTCAGATGTAGACAATGAGCCCTTCCATATTATAATAAAATTTAAAAAATTTAAGAATTGCCAAAAATCACTAAAAATTTTGCTACACAGATATCTTGCTACATTCTAGATACTAGCAAAAATAATGTTACAAATTCTTGGCTACAACATTATAAAAATATTCCCAAGTCAAATGTTATCAATCAAATTCTCTATTATTCTTTTTTATGAGAAAACCACTAGCGGGCACTATATTCTCTCCTCCTCGAAGGAAGGGCATCTAAGTAGGGGAATGTTTATAAACATGCTCTACACAATCAAAACACACTTGGCACAATTCTCATAATACAGTGAGGGCATGCTTTGGAAGCATGATCTCCACATTCATTTAGTATGTGGTACTTCTATCATTTTTAAGATTTATTGGGGGCATGTCATATGGGCATGGCTTCCACACATTCACTATTTTTAGATTTAGTTGGGGCACACTTTGGAAGCATGTTATCCACACATATTCAGTATTCAATATCTCTAGTTCATAGTGGGGTCATGTTTTGGAAAACTGATCCTCCACATTGGTCCTTATACATGTTACTAGATTCCTCCATATATACTGGGGGCATGCTTCAAAATCATGTTCTCCACACTTACACAACTTCTAAATTGGCAAAATTCTACACATTGGTACCATTTTCTATACACAGATTCAACATGAAACATCTATGAGGTGCATATGTTATGGAACGTGTGCCTAATATTATAAATTCTAAATTAGTTTTAAAATTCCAAAACTTCTATGTATTGATACCTTGATCAAACATTCACATATTGTATTGAGCCTTACCCGTCTATAGTAGTTAGTTCTTATTTTGGTGAGATTGAAGGGATTAAATCATTCAATCTCATCAATTTTTTGGGAGAGCCTGATTACATCACTCACCCTATACTAATATATACATATACATATATTTTTCACTTGAGTTGTGCTCGTCTAGA
The DNA here is from genome assembly GCA_037957365.1 of Torreya grandis. NCBI lineage: Eukaryota > Viridiplantae > Streptophyta > Pinopsida > Cupressales > Taxaceae > Torreya > Torreya grandis. The sequence goes on from JARHVA010001859.1 coordinate 1,898,531, forward strand.
AATGATACTCTCGATGGCTAAAGCACCACTCTTCAAAGTTATTCTAGGTTGGGGGCATGATCACCTCCCAACTCTCCTTACTCTAGGTATAACACCACCATGGTGCAACACACTTTTACCACTTATAGACTCACTCATCTTCCTATCCAAAGGATGGATGAGGTTGTAAGTCCCTTATCTAATTGTCTAGTTCCCATCACTCTAGACCCAATTACTACGTGACACATATACATGTGTACTATACCCATGCTCTTTATTTACATTACTTTTTAGTATTGCTTACTTAAAGATTATATACAATGCTTTACCGTTTTAGGTGTATCCTTGGTTATAGTTAATGTTCAAATGATTAAAGATTGAAGGAATAATTTGAGCAAAGACAAGGTGTGTTATCCACACCATAGTATACATCTTATTTTCCTTTAAACTATTAATTCCAATTTTATTCTTGCATTATTAGATTAAATGGGGATAAATGTAGAGACCCATTTTGGTACAAGTACACATATTTTTAGTCTTCTTGTACATATATACCTTTTTACTAGGAATTAGACATCTAATGATGCAGTATCTCATGGACCTCTTCGGTTCCATCTTATTTCAATTGATTTACCTTCCCCTTTGGCCTGTGTGTTATGTCTTTTTATCTTCATCTAGTGTATGCTAGAAAACCCTGCCCATTGTATCTATTTTTTGTATGTTTTTAGCCCTAGACACTTGTGTTTGTCTTGGACACTAGTGTTTATATTAGTGACCAGATTCAACACAATTATCCATATTTATGTTTTTATATTTTTTAGTATCTTTTGCTTTGTGACCATTTGTTAACCTTCTTGACCCATCCTATGGTCATCTTTTCATTTCACACTAGGTTCTAATAGAAAGTCAAAATATTCTTATACATACAAAGGCTATGGTCTAATTAATGGACCTTCCTAATTGATAAAGCAACTTTCTAATAAGAAAGTTTTGTTTCTTTCAAGCTATCAAAATTACACTACGACACTGAATTAAATATCTAAAGCATTCAAAAGGTCAAATATATCATTACACCACTTGTAACAATGATTACAAGGAGAAAGAGCATATAGTTGCATTATTGCAATTCCACGCATGCGTGCACACACACACACACACGCACGCACACGCACGCACGCACGCACGCACACGCACACGCACGCATGCACGCACGCACACACACACACACACACACACACACACACACACACACACACACAGACACAGAGAGAGAGAGAGAGAGAGAGAGAGAGAGAGAGAGAGAGAGAGAGAGAGAGAGAGAGAGAGAGAGAGAGAGAGAGGAAGGAGAAGTACATGTGAGTCTAAGAGCCTCTTATGTGTATTGGCTATGTAGGAAACATTTAGCGATATCAAGGTTGTTAGGGCTAGCTTGAATCATGTTACTCACCCCCTTTTAATAGGTTGTAAGAGGTACAATGCAAATGAACTAGGGTTACCTATTATCTAGATCTAGCATAAATGCGAACATAATTTGAGACACAAAAAAGTCATATAGGTGGCAGTGCAAGCTTGATGTAGTTTTGGAACCATTTTTGTGTATATTCCGTACTGTACACTAGCATCAGAGGCAGACACCTGTGTTGATGCTAATGTCCCTAATCGATGTAACTATTCGGAGGTCAAAAATAGTCAAGGTATATAACAAACAGATCCCAGACCTAGGTCATAATCTTGTGACGATTTTTTATATTTGCCACATTCCAAAAGAGGACACCTAATCGGATATGTTCTCTTTCATCCCTAAGCTAATTTATACTTATTGTATTTATTGCATGTGCTAAATTAGATAAATCTGTATTATTGACTATATTTTAGTGTAAATCTGAATATTGTTATTCATTTCAAAAAGCTTTAATTGCTTGAGTATTATCTTCTAAAACTCCAAAAGTACTTAAAACAATCTAGTAAGTTATTTTCTGATGACTAATAAGATTATATATTTTTTGTATTTATACATGACTCTTAGGGTATATTCTCACGCCATCGACATGTGAAATGTACAACCGACTCATAAAAATGATTTGAATTTGAAATATGATTAATACTTTACATGAGATAAAACTTTTAGACAATATATTATGGGTCTAATATTATTGCTCAAGAGATAAGTACATTGATGTGATGATGTGGAGAAGTCTAAATAGAATAGATAACTAATTTGACAAAGACTACGAAAATATAAATGATTGACAACAACTTCGAAATATTAACCCTATAAAAAAATGACAAATAAAAATCATATATATACATACAAATCATATAAAATGAAAATAAGTCAACATTAACATTATCAAATATCATTTTTCAAATATTAATATCTACAAATTTAAAAAAATCAAACAACCTATATAAAAAAACTCTAATAACAATCAGCATCAAATTTAATTTAATCCATTTTTATAAACACTCCCAAACATTACATTCCCCCTCTACCCGTGAATGCCATTATAAATTACGTCTGTAGACGTCACAACCAAATATTCTTAATGTGACATATGTAGGTAGGTATTGATAAAACGAACCAAAAAAAGAAAAAAAATTAAACAGCTATATACGGAACGATGTGAAGATGTTTTAAAATAAACAAAAAAAAAGAAAGCATCCACTTTTCCATTGGCAATGGCATGGGGTTGTTTTAAAATGAAACACGTATCAATTCAAATTGTGGGTGAACAAAATATCTCCGGAAATAAAATCTCATAAAAGACAGTCCCGTTTGAATCCATGGATTGAATATGGTACATATGATGCTGAAATTGTATTTTAAAATAAATAAAATAGAAATGATATTTAAAAGAAATGAAAGAAGTATATTTGTCAAATTATTTATTATACTATAGCTTTTAAGGTTTAATTTAACTGGTACAATTTTGAGATTATATATTTTAGAATCAAGTTTAATACGTGTAGAGGTTTAACTTAACTTGTACAATTTTGAGATTATATATTTTAGAGTCAAATTTAATACGTATAGATCATGGTAAAAAGGTATATATTAAATTAATATATTATTTATTATATTATAAATTTTAAAATTAATATTAAAAAAACAATAACAGTATTTTTTTTTGGTGTCTCAAATATATTTGACTGAGTAGATTAGGTAATCTTAACAATAAACTAAAAAGATATTTTAGAGTCAAATTTAGTACGTATAGATCATGATAAAAAGGTATATATTAAATCAATATATTATTTATTATGTTATAAATTTTAAAATTAATATTAAAAAAATAATAACAGTATTTCTTTTTGGTGTCTCAAATATATTTGACTGAGTAGATTAGGTAATCTTAACAATAAACTAAAAAGATATTTTAGAGTCAAATTTAATACGTATAGATCATGATAAAAAAGTATATATTAAATCAATATATTATTTATTATATTATAAATTTTAAAATTAATATTAAAAAAACAATAACAATATTTCTTTTTGGTGTCTCAAATATATTTGACTGAGTAGATTAGGTAATCTTAACAATAAACTAAAAAGATATTTTTTATCCTTCAATTAAAAACAAAGAAAAAATCCTCTACAAACTATGGGCGGCCATAATCCTCCCATAGGTTACATAAACCGTGGTTGATGGAATTGATAAAGATAGTCGGAAAAGATTACAGAAGCTTCAGTGCCTTACAGTATTCATTAATGTTTTGAAGTTGACAAGGATGGTCGAAACATGACGCTTTTCTGTAGCCGAATGTAATATTACTGTTGATAAGGATGGTCCAAAAACGATGTTTTTTGGTGTAGCCCAATGTAATATTGCCAACATAGATGAGAGGGTTGCATATTATTTTGGTTAAGATTCACTCCCTTACACTCTTCATTAATATTTGGGACTTGCATTAATATCTTGATGTATCATTTAGCGGTGACAAAAACAAAGATTTAGAAAGGATGGGTCAATTTCAAAAACTGCTATCATCTCCTTTCACAAATTGTTAGGAAATTATGCATTCCATAATTATGTAAAACTAATAAAATATAATTATAGAGATAATTAAATAAAGAAATCCTCAACATGTATGAGATTAAAAAAAGGATTTACGTGGTAAAAATTTTAATAAGTTAAGGAAATATTGACGATGTAAGTTATCAAATTTTATTAATTTTTAAATGAATAGATTATATGCAAACTTCGTATGTAGTTTATATGTGGACTTCACAAAGATAAATACGTTTAATTGGCAAAGCACAGTTCATATTCCTCATCCTAAAAGTAAAGTGGAAAATTGCCATTACAACTTCTTCTAAAAAATAGAATCCAATAAAATTTATCTTCCTAAAACAGGTTTTGACTCCCTAATTTTTTTCTTCGAAAGTGCTACCACCGAATCCCCATTAGGGGGCTCCATAGAATGTCATCACCGTCTATAGACCCCCCTGTGACAATAGTTGGGGGGCGAGGGGCGGGAAGGACGGGGACGAGTGGAGGGGAAAGGGTAGGGGGACAGGAGGGCATTGCTTCTCCCCATGCCCACGCTTCCCCCCCCACGCTCCCCGCCCCCCTTGTAAAAGTGGGCTATAAATCCTGTTGCCAAAAGGGTCCAAAACTTAATTTTGTTGTCACATATCTAACAATCTCCACGTTGACAACAATTTATGCCTAATATCTTGCCAACCAACTCATCACCCTCTTTGCAAGCCAAGAGCAGCCAAACACCATTTTGGCTTCTCTAACAAAACTAGTTTTGTGAACATATCAGCACTATTTTCCTATGTGTGAACCTTTTCAAGTGTTATTTTTCCTTAATCAATCCCCTATTTGACAAGATGGTACTTCATTGCAATATGTTTTGTCCTATTGTGATAAATTGGTTTCTTGGCCAAATAAATTGCACTCTGACTATCATAGAATACCTTCATTTTGTATTGCTCTCTTCCAAATTCGCCCCATAGGCCCTTTAGCCAAATTGTCTCCTCACAAGCATGATAGGCAACCACATATTATGCCTCAATAGTTGATGCAAAAAAAATCTTATCAAGCTTTGACATCCAAGTAATAGGTCAACCTACAAATGTAAAAATGTAACCAGATATTGATCTTCTCTTGTCCAGATCTCCTGCAAAATCAAAATTAACATATCCACAAATAGAATAAAAAGTTCTATTATAAGTGATGCAATAGTCACTTGTACCTCGCAAGGAGCAAAACACCCACTTCACTGCTACCCAATGTTCTTTACCTATATTTTCCATATATCTACTTAAAACTCCAACTACATGTGAAATGTTTGGCCTTGTACATACCATATCATATATTAAACTTCCTACTACACTAACATATGGTACATGAGACATATTACTTTTCTTCGTCACTACTAAGACATAAACTTGAAGAAAGTTTGAAATGGCAAGTAAAAGGGATACTAACTGGTTTCACATACTTCATACTAAATCTAGTTAATATATTTTATGAATACCTTTGTTCTGATAACTAAAGCTTACCATTTTTCTTTTCTTTATGTATCTCCATGCCTAAGATTTGTTTTGCTACTCCTAGATCATTCATATCAAATGTCATAGCTAGATGAGCCTTTAAATTGTTGATTTTTGTCATGTTTTTGCTTGCTACAAATGTATCATCAACATATAATGCCAATATAATGAATGAGCCATTATCCAAAAATTTGAACTAAACACAATATGATCATACTCACTCTTAATAAAATTCTGGCTCCCCATGAAGGAATCAAACTTCCTATACCATTTCTTGGGTGACTATTTCAAGCCATACAATGATTTCTCGAGCTTGCAAACAAACCTTTTTCACTATCTTGTACAAAATTCTTAGGTTGTTCTATGTATATATCTTCTTCTAAATCATTATGTAAGAATGTTTTTTTAACATCTAACTACTTTAACTCTAAATCAAGTAAAGCCACTAATGCTGAAACAACTCTAACTGAAACAAGTTTAACATCTAGTGAAAACATTTCATTGTAATCGATACCTTCTTTATGTGAAAATCCTTTTGCCATAAATCTAGCCCTATACCTTTCAACCTTTTCATCAACACCTATTTTTCATTTTTAAACCCATTTATAGCCAATAGGTTTTCTACCTTTTGAAAGTTTTACTAAGTCCTAGGACATGTTCTTAACTGAGGCATCCATTTTATCCTACATTGCCCTTTTAAATTTGGCACTATTTATATCTTCTAATGCTTCCTAATAAAAACTAGGTTCCCCATCCTTAGAAATCAAAGTAATTGAAATATTAGGACTATACGTGCTAGGAGGATACTTGACCTATGTATATCTCCATACTCACTATGGAGGTGTTTCCTCATGTTCTGACCTCCACTCTGACTGCTAAGGTGTTTCCTCAAGTTGTTGTAAATCTTCAATATCTACAACATCTCTACTATCAAAAAATGGCTAAATTTCCTCATTTTTAGAATATGAAGATTGATCGATTTCAA